>JAJIBD010011022.1:0-59912 GCA_021461705.1 Cryptotis parvus
AACATATTTGTTAGATCTTATCACTAATATGAAAATTACAGACCAAAGTAGTATAGGTCAGATTAAGAGATCAACTAAGATTAAACAGTTAACAATTTTCAAGTAATTTGTGTCTGTTCTACTCCCTAGAGTAAATGTGTCCTATATATAAATGTGTTTCTTTCTGATAAAACCGAAGACACAGTTATTAATCTTAATAATATAATCCAATGACAAAAAAAGTACTTAGTTTATTTAAAGACTCCCAAATCTATATGCAAAACAGAAAATTCCATTAAGAACTTGGTTGGGAGCTATAGTGATAGTCCAGCCGGGGAGGGCATTTGCCTTGCACTTGACCTAACTAGGTTCAATTCCAGACATCTCATATGGTCCCCCAACACTGCCAGGAGTGTCCCCTGAGCACACAGGCAGAAATAAGCCTTGAGCACCACTGGCATGGCACTAAAACAAAAACACAATGAACTTTGGTGGACCTGGCAATTAATGGCATGCAAATTGAAGGAATGATTTCATTGCTTGAAACTAACTGATAGTCCTGAAATAAAGAACTTTCTAAAACCATTTCCTCAATATGTTAGATACTGTCAACAATACTATTAAGTAAAATTTACTTTTCACACAACTCTGCTAGAACAATGATATCTTCTTTTCAGTTTAAAGAGGCGTGATGACTGATCAAGGAGGATGTAGTGAATAAGAACAGAAACTTAGGGCAGCTGACAGAAAGTACCTTATTCTATTAGCTCTGGACAGAATTTATATTGCCCCAAGTAGTTTTGAGATATGATTGGTATCAAAGCCTTTGTTTCACAGTTAAAATGATTCTTAAAGGAAGTCTTGAGGACTTCCTCTTTCAAAACTACACGTCCCTACCCACCCTACCCATTGGGAGTTCCTGAAAGTAGGGGCCCAAGAATCTGTATTTTTTTTTTTTTTTTTTTTGCTTTTTTGGGTCCACATGCTCAGTGGTTTCTGCTGGCTCTGCACTCAGGGAATTTCCTGGCGGTGCTCAGGGGACCATATGGATTCGGGGGATCGAACCCAGGCCGGCACAGGCCGGCCAGCATGCAAGGCAAATGCCTAACCGCTGGACTATCACCCGGCCCAAGAATCTGTATTTCGGGCCGGAGGCGATAGCCCAGCGGGTAGGGCGCTTGCCTGCAGCGTGGCCGCCCTTGCCGGCCCAGGTTCGATCCCGGCATCCCATATGGTCCCCCGAGCACCGCCAGGAGTCATTCCTGAGTGCAGAGCCAGGAGTAGCCCCCTGAGCATCGCCGGGTGTGACCCAAAAAGCAAAAAAAAAAAAAAAAAAAAAAGAATCTGTATTTTTAAAGGCACTCCAAGTGATATTTATGGCCATCAAAATGTGAACCATTGCACAATATTTCTGTGTACTCCTTTCGGATTTCTTAGAGTAATAAAAAAATTTTTGTTTTCTTTTGGATCACACCTGGCGAAGCTCAGAGCTTACTCCTAACCCTGTGCTCAGGGATCACTCATATGCAGGGCTCAGAGGGACCACATGATCCCTGCCACATGATGGCAGGGATCATGTCCAGGTCAGCTACATACAAAGCAAGCACCTTAACCTTTATCTCTCCAGTCCCCTAAAATACAAATTTTGTATGTGGTTTTATCACAATTTAAAAATAAGCAGCCTTAATGCACATGTTGGCCTCTAAGTGTATGTAGTGCAACCCACAATGTGTAAAGAGAAGGAAAAGACAGAGAGGGAGAGAGAAGAGAGATAAAGAACCTGCCATTTAGGCAGGCTATGGGTGGGGGAGGGAATTCGGGACATTGGTGGTGGGAAATGGGCACTGGTGGAGGGCGGGTGCTGGAACACTATGTGACCAAAACCTCTAAAAATGAACAACATTGTAATTGTATGTCTCATGGTGGTATAATAAAATATTAAAAAAAAGAAAAGAAAAAAAATAAGCAGCCTTAATTGAAAAAAATTCTTACTAGCTAATGAAAAATATATGAAATTTACCTTATTGAATGAGAAAGTCACCATTGTGTAGGCATCATATCATTTCATAATAATTTATAGTGTTAATTCAAATTTCAACTAAAGGTTTCTTGAGTCAGAAGATGGTGCAGCAGGCACATGTCAAGCATGCATCCACATTTGGAAATTGAATCCAGATTCAATTCCCAACCACCCTCTGATCCTGAGCATGGCTGGGGTCCTAGAGGTCCGTAGGCATGCCTGGGGTGGCCCAGTTATCCCAGCATCACAGAGCCCAAGCACACACCACCTGCAGATGCTTGCATTGAACAGTTGGAGAATACTGGTGGGTAGTCAGACACTGCTTGTCAGTGCCCCTCTCTGCCCCCCAATTTAAAAAAGCTTTTTTTTTTTTGGCTTTTTGGGGTGATACACGGCAGTAATCAGGTGTTACTCCTGGCTCTGCATGCAGGAATTAATCCTGATGGTACTCTGGGAACCATATGGGATGAGAGGATTGAACCCAGGTTGGCCACATGCAAGACTAACACCCTCCCTGCTGTACTATGGCCTGGTCCCAGATTATTTCTTTTGAAATTAAAAAAGAATTCAAAATAAATTAGATGCAACACCCTAAAAAATTAAAATATTAATGGAGTAAAAACAATGTAGGCACTTCACTGAAAAAATATAAGATTCATGTTAAAACTATAATAATCTGAATAACATGGCATTGGAAACAGTGTAGTGAATAGTTTAAGTATTGGAATGAAAAGGCAATTACACTCCTATGTTCACTGCAGCATTGCTCACAATAACCAAAATCTGGAAGCAACCTGTGTCCAAGAACAGACAACTGGATAAAGAAACTATGGTACATAGTAACAAGAGAATACTACCTGGCTATAAGCAAAGAAAAGCAAGTAATTTGCTGCTGCCTGTATGTATGGATCTGGAAAATATCAGACTGAATAAAGTCAGTTAGAAAAGGGACCTATCCTTCTCATATCTGGAATATAAAGAGACACAGTAAGAAAATAAGAAATGCCCAAAGGCAAGAGACACTGAGAAATAAGTAGGAAGTGAATCGCTGAAGAGGTGAGGGAAGGATGGGGTGGGGTGGACACTGAAACAATGGACAGGGAAGCTGACACACTGGTGGAGAGTGTGGTCTGGAATTTTTTATGAATGAAATCCTGCCTTTATCAAATCTTAAATCATGGTGCATTAATTTTTTTTCAAAAAGGAAGTACAGAAATTGACTGGTATAACATGCATTGTATAATAAAGATGAGGTTTTAAATAAGATGGGAAATCATTCAATAAATAATATATAATTTTAAAAAAGCTGTAATGTTGGAATCTTACCTCACTCTACTTGCCATAAAATTAATTGAGAGTTAAACTCTGTGTGTGTACGTGTGTGTGTGTGTGTGTGTGTGTGTGTGTGTGTGTGTGTTCGTTTTGGAGCCACACCCTATGGTGCTCAGGGGCTACTTCTGACTTAGTGCTCAGGGTTCACCCCTGGGGACCATGTGGCTTCTGGGAATGAAATGAAACCTCTTATATACAAAGCATGTCCTCACCCTACTGATATAGCTATTCAAACTATTCAAACCTAAATAATTTTTTTGAATGAAATAAATGAAAAGAAAATAATCCCTGGTTGAAAATACTGTAACTATATATGATTATGTTATCCTATATAAGGAAATTACTTTATATGACTTAGACAATGATAGAAAATATGAAGAAAAAAAAGATAAATGTGGTTTTCAAGGCTTTAAAAAGTCACCTATAAAATTAAAAACCACCGATTTTTATAATAGTCAAAATTCTTACTTGAACTACTATAATGAGTACATTAAGGGGCCACTAGAGCAATGGTACAATGGGTAGGGCACTAGTCTTCTGCACAGCCTGCTCGGGTTAAATTCCAGGCATCCATATGGTTCCCTGAGCACAACCAGGAGTGATTCCTGAGTGCAGAGCCAGGAGTAACCTCTGAGCATCATGGCCCAAAACAAACAATGAAAAACTATGTTAAGAATGTATAACATATGCAAATTCTTATGAGAGCATTTTTGGTGCTTTTCACATATTAACTTTTAATCCTCACAAGACTGAGGAATGCTAGGGTCATCACTTACAGTTGAGAAAGCCAAGGCACAGAGAGGCGAAACAATGTACCCAAGCCTACACAGCCAGTAGAAAGTAGTGAGAACCGGATCAGAGTAGCCTGACTCCAGGCTAATAACTATTTTGCCATGTTGCCCAGGAGTTAGCAAAATATATTTCTGTATACATGGAAATTAAAAAAAAAGACGAACAAAACAGAGGACCGAGAACCTAAAGAAGAATATCACCAGGGCAGAGAGATAGAATAGGTGAGATGTTTTGCGCTCCACCTTGGTCCCAGTTTGATCTCAGTATGGTCCCCTGAACACTACCAGGAGTGCTCCCTGAGTACGGAGTGAAGAGTAAGCCCTGAGCACCTACCCCCATGCCAACAAAAAAATTAAAGAAAACACAAAAATGTATATCTGACCATATAAACAATAAACCTATTCAGACTCATAATCAAAGAAATTCATATCAAACACCCAAATACTATCAAGTTTTAGAAGATTGAAAACTGAAGTACTCACTCCCAACCAACCCTGATAAATGGACAAATTCCATTTAGTGCTGGTAGGAAAGCAAACTGAGGCCACTTTAAAAGGACAAGTTGACAGTATTTTATAGTCTTAAAACAACATGTCGGGGAGGAGTGACAGGACAGCAGGTAGGGAGTGTGCTTTGCCTGCAGCTGACCATTCCTGGCACCCCATGTGGTCCCCGAAACCCATCCACAAATGATCATTGAGCACCGAGACAGGAGTCAGCCCTGAGCCCTGCTGAGTGTGGCCCAAAAACCAAAAATAAAATAGACACAGCTTCAAGAAATCCTACTCTAAGAAGACCCTTAAATATAGTTTGGAGATGATGGGCTAGCAGGGTGTTAAGGGAGAGGGCTCATAGACAAAAAAGGGGAAAGTTGTAATGCTAAGTCCTGTACGCAAATTTGGTAAGAGTCACTCCAACTCTGATTGGAGCAATACTGAAGGGTGGGATTCTGCCAGATTCTGCTGGGCAGTCCAGCCCTGTGTCTGTTTTATTTCCCCACTGGACATGTCTGGACCTGTTCAGCCTGGGGTGTGCCTGGGATTGCCTGAGGCACAACCCTCAGCTGCCTCCAGAATCTGTTTAGGTTTTACCTGATAGGGACAACCCCATTTTGTTTCTTTTTCTTTTTTATTAGGGGCCACACCCAGCAATGCTTGGGGGCCCCAGCCACTCCCTGGGAGCTCTCTGCAGGCCTGAGGGTTTGGTGCTGGGAGCTCAAGCCCTCTCACTCCCCTACAGGTGTCTACCCTGTGGGAACATTCTTTTCTTTTCCTTTTTTGCTTGGTTATGTCTTTGATTCTTTTCTTTATTTGTTTGTTCTTGGACTCTAAAGTCTGTCTTATTAGAATGTTTGTCTTTCTAAAATAAAAGTGAGGGACCAGAGCAATAGTGCAGTGGGTAAGGTTGCACTTATATGACTAGGGCTCAATTTCCAGCATCCCATACATGTGGGATCTTAAAGGGCACAGTACCTCCCAAGGACTGTTAAGACAGTTGAGGCCAGGGTGCTGAACCTGGTCGAGACTATAAATAGGGTCCCCAGGAGCGCATCCTGGGGGAGGGTGGGCTTCTGGACTGAGAAAGCAGTGGCCTCTGGTGCCTGGCCAGCACCTAAACCATGAGGCCACCGGTGCCTGAGTTGGATGGCCCGCACCAGGGAGGAGAAGCTGCTCCTGATGCCTAGGCCTGAAGGCCAGTACCAGAGCTACAAGGCCTGGTGCCTGAGCCGGATGGCTAGCATCAAAGCTACAGGGTTACAAAGCCTCAGGGCTACTGAGTATTAGAACCACCTGCAGTAGGGCAACACGGAGGAACTCAAAGAAGAAACTCAAAGAATTAGATAGGGATTCAGACATAAGACATGGTAGCAAAAAATGAAACAGGTCTGGGAGAGGTTCCTGCTGAGCTCTCAGAAAGGAGAGTACATTGAAGAATAACTTTCAGGAACCTTCAGCCTTGCTCATCTGCTTCCATAATCACCCCCTGATGCCCAAGTAATGTTAAGGCTATGGAATCCGTAGGGAGGTCCCTTGAGCATGGAGTCTTGGGACCTTCATGAAGGGGGGAGCCACAACCCCCTCCAATACAGTTATTTTTGAGCCTTAATACAAATGATCCCCTGAGTCCCATCAGGAGTGATATAGATAGACAGACAGACAGACAGAGATAGATAGATCTATATCTATCTATCTATCTATCTATCTATCTATCTATCTATCTATCTATCTATCTATCTATCTATCTATATCTATATGTAGATATAGATAATATATATATACTCTAAAATAGATGATTATCTTTTTTTTCCTTTTTTGGGGTTAGGGTCTCCCCAGGGGTACTCACTCAGATGATAAGGACCTGACAGTTCAGTTCTAATGCCTGACCATGCCATTGCTCATGAGTGGTAAGAGGGCTCTATAAGTAGTTTCCACTGGTATTAATGTGATAAGCAGCTGGTATTGTTGGTGGGAATAAAAACCAGTATAATTTTTCAGAAGAGAAATCTGATAGGTCCGTTAAAAGTTTCTGGGGTATTCCTTTATCCCAAAGGCTTATTTGTCTTGCAGATAGACTATGGCATAGGTCTAAGTTAAGAAACAGTATTGTTGTTGTTGCTGTTTTGGGGTCACACCTGGCAGTGCGCTAGGCTTACTACTGGCTCTGTGCTCAGGGGCGGTATGGGATGCCAAGGATTTAACCTGGGTTGGATGCCTTCAAGGCAAGCACCCTAACTGTTGTACTATTTCTCTGGCCCTAAACAACATTTTTTTAAAATAATATTTGAAGTGACAAAATATAAATAAATCTGTAAACAACTTAGTTTTTTATTTTTTTAAAGTGGACAGAACTAACATAGCAATTTTATGTAGTAAAATATTATGTGGCACCAAAATTATCTAGTAAAACTATATGGACTAACAGGAAAACTGTCTCAATGCATAAATTTTAATTCACTTGTATCACTTGTCTTCCCATTCATCATCGATTTGCTCGAGTGGGCACCAGTAACATCTCCATATGTCCTGTCACATTTTAATTTAAAAATTTTTATTTATTTATTTATTTATTTTTGCTTTTTGGGTCACACCCAGCGATGCTCAGGGGTTACTCCTGGCTTTGCACTCAGGAATTAACCCTGGTGGTTAAATTGTTTTTAACAGTCATGTAAAGGCATCACTGTTTGAAAACTCAAATAGTATCTAATGACTTACAACAGAATACAGTGATTCCTTATTCTACTCCTCCTCTGTGCTTCCCTCTGTGGTTTCTTCTCCAATGACTATCACTTCTCACTAACTTAGATTTTTTCTTAGGGCCTAAGTGATAGCATAGTTGATGGAATCTGGGCCAGATTCCATCCCCAGCATCCCATATGGTCCCCAGAGCACCACCAGGAGTAATTTCTGAGTGCAGAGCCAGGGAGTAACCCCTGATCATTACCTGGGTGCAGCACAGGAAAGAAGGAAGGAAAAAAAGGAAGGGAAGGAGGGAAGGGGAGGGAGGGAAGGGAAGGGGAAGGGAAGGGAGAGAGGGAAGGGAAGGGGGAGGAGGGAAGGGGAGGGAGAGGGGGAGGGAAGGGGAGGGAAGGAAGGAGGGGAGGAGGGGGAAGGAGGGAAGGAGAGGGAAGGGGAGGGAAGGGGGGGAGGGAAGGGAAGGAGGGAGAGGGAAGGAGAGGGAGGGAGGGAAGGAGGGAAGGGAGGGAGGGAAGGGAGAGGAAGGGAAGGGAGGAAGGGAAGGAAGGGAGGGGGAGGGAAGGGAGGGAAGGGGAGGGAGGGAAGGGAAGGGGAGTGGAGAGGAGGGGAAGGGAGGGGAGAAGAGGGGAGGGAAGAAAATGACCAAGAGTGAAAAGGAACAATGAGTTATCACTTATTCTCATTAGCTACTATTAAAAACAAAGTTAACACAGAAGAATATATGTCATCCAAAATGTGGAGAAAGCAGAACTCTCAATCATTTGTGTGGGACTGAAAAATTGTACAATTACTATAGAAAGTACTATGACAGGTCCTCAAAAATTAAAAATAGACCATAAGGTGAGTTGCTTACCCTGTATGTGGCTAACCTTGATTAAAATCTCTACCACTACATATGGGGTCCCCCAAACATTACTAGGGATAATTCCTGAACACAGAGTCAGAAATAGTGCCTGAGCACTAATGACTGTTGCCCCCCCTCAGCCAAAAATAAATAGATGTATAACTGCCATATGATCTAGTATAACTGCCATATGATCTAGCAATCCCACTTCCTAGTATATATCCAAAGAAATTGAAGGCAGGAACTCAAAAGAGATATTCATTCACCTGTGTTCATAGCAAACCCAAATATTCATTAATAGATAGATGGATGAATTAAATGTGATACAGCCTTACCATAAAATATCATTCAGCCTTAAAAGGGAAGAAAAATCCTATCAGGTGCTATAACATAAACAATCCTTGAGGACATATACACCAATCATAAGAGACAAATACTATATGATTACACCTAGAAGAGGTATATAAAGTACTTTATTTTATAGAAACAGAAAGTAAAATTGTTGGGGCATAGAGGAAAGGGGAGTTATTTATGGGTACAGACTTTCAGTTTTGCAAGATGAGAAAGTTCTGGGCATGCATTTTATAAAAATTTGAGGGGCCGAGTAATAGCACAACAGTAGGGCATTTTCTTAGCATGCAGCCTACCAGGGTTCGATCTCAGCATCCCATATGGTCCGCCAAATACCACCAGGAGTAATTTCTGAGTGGAGAGCCAGGGAGTAACCCCTGAGCATCATCAGCTGACCCCCCAAAATTTTTTGAACTAATGCTATTGAACAGAATAATACATTTAAACATGTAAAATAGTACCTTTTTCACACCTTCTTCACATACTTTTCACATACTTCAGATAAAAAGTTAATACCCAAGATACATTTTTTAAAAGATCTACAAAGCTCAGTAACAACAACAAATCAAATAAGCCTGTCAAAATATATGAAAAGAAGATAACAGACATTTCCCTAAGGAGAACACATGGTAGAACAGTAAGTAAAAGGTGTTTGTCACTTATTACCAGGGGAATTCAAATCAAAACAAGGAGATATCGCCCTACATCAGGGAAGATGGCATGTATCAAACAGCTGGAGACCTGAGCCAGAGTGATAGTGCAGGGCTTAAGATGCTTGCCATGCACAAGGTCAACCCTGGTTGGAATCCCCAGCATTGTAGATGGTCCCCAGTGCTGTATAGGGTCCCCTAGCACGTCCAGGAGTCACTCCTAGGCACAGAGCCAGGAGAAATCCTTAAGCGCTGCTGGATGTGGCCCACCAACCCTCTGCAAAAATAATAGGTTGGAAACAACCAGTTTCAAGGATGGGGCGAAATAGTCCATTAGCTTACAGATGTAGGAATATCACCTGGTTCAGTCTTTGTGAAAAATAATATGGCGATGTCTCAGAAACATAAAAATAGAGCATCAGAGCATCTGCTGGGCTGGATAACTCCACTTCTGAGCACCAATCCTAAGGACACAAAAAGCATTCACTAGGAAAGACAATTGCACAGCTCTGTTCATGGCAATATTTAGTATGTTAGCCAGGATATGGGCAAAACCCAAATGTTCCAAAGTCTACAAAGAAGTTGTTGTACAAATACACAATGAAATGTTGTGCAGCTGGGCCAGAGTGATAGTCCAGCGGGTTGGGTGTTTGCCTTACGCAGCCGGCCCATGCCAGCCCAGGTTCTATCCCGGCATCCCATATGGTTGACCACTCCCGGCATCCCAGCCCACTGGAGTGATTACTGAGTGCAGAGCCAGGAGTAACCCCTAAGCATTGCCAGGTGTGACCCAAAAAAGCAAAAAAAAAAAAAATATTGTGCAGCCATATGGAAAGATGATATCTTAAGTTTGCTCTGACTTGGATAGAATTGGAGAGTATCATATGAAGTAAAATAAGTCAGAAGGAGGAGGACAAATACCAATGACATCACTCATCTTTGGCACAGAGAAAGACAAAACAAGGGAATGGGCACCATGAAATGAGGTCAAACTCTTGGTTTTGGATGACTAAGTAGTTGGAGGATGAAGAGTTGAAATACAGGAGATAAAAGGGCAGTGTGGAGGACCCTAGGGCCACTTGGTAGTGGTGGAGGTGCATTAACTTTGCATATCAAAATCACGGAAGTTAACATTATTGTAACAATGTCTCCTAAGCCACAATAGAAGTGTAATATGCTAAATGTTATATACTGTGATATTTTTTAAACCATAATAGTTTTCCATGAAGGAGGAGGGGCTTTTCAAGCTGTGCCCGCTGCAGCAACTCCCAGTGACACTTGGCCAATCAGGGCAGCAAAGTTATTTTAGGGCCCAGGATGGAGAGCTGCATAAGCCTGTAGGGCTGGAGTCCACCAGGGTCACTCCAATGGTGCTCAGGGCTACCAGCATCATACCCAGCAGAGCTGAGGGCCTCCTGGGTTAGACCTATGTCCGGGGCACTTTGCAGTACCAGAAGCTGAACTGGGGTTCCACACAGGCAAACTATGTGCCCCTGACCTCTGTGTCATCTCTCTGGTCTCCCACAGTAATATTTTAAGAGACTAGTGCAATGACTGATGACAGAGAGTGGATGACAGCTCAGCCTGTCATGAGTCAGTCATTGCAGTGTCCTGTCTACCCTCACAGTCAGCCTAATTTCACCCCGAACCTCCCCGCAACCTCTGCAGGAGATTCCCTTCCCTTATCCGCAGTGATGAGGGCTTTGTTTTCTCAGACCTTCCTCTTTCTCCACATACTCACGTACTCCACGTTGGACAAAGTGTGTCCTTAGAGCTTCCTGAGAAGGTAACTGTTTTAGATTTGCAACTGTTTTAGATTGGCCTATCTAAGAGTGTCTTTTGCTTTCACCTCTCACTTGACTCAAAGTCTTTAATAATTTTATAAGTATCACTCACAGTTTCTAGTTTCCAAGGCTACTGTTGAGAAGTTACTAGCCCTTCTGATGACAGGTTATTTGTATATGATCTCAACAACTTTCCTTGTTCCAAAGATAAGACAATTTCATAACTATGTTGGAGGAATATTTCCATGATCATGCTGCACAAGCATTCATTTTTTTTTTAAATACCAAAATTTATGTCTTCCAATTCTGAGAAGTGTTTTCCCCTCCATGTTCTCTGTTCTCTCTTCCTTTCTGGAATTTTATTGTTGGGTCTCCTGAACTCACATATTTTTCCTCTACCTTTCCCCCTGTCTCTACTTTCAATTCTCCTTTTTGCTACACTTTCAGGGAATTCCCTTGATTTTTTTATCCATCCCTTTCTCTTGAGCTTTCCTTCTGACCTCGTTCCAGTATTTCAAAACTTTTGTTTTCAAACTTTTTTTCCTATAGAGTGTGCTCTTCTTTATTGGGAGAAATATTTTCTGAATGCTAATATCAGATTTTCTTATAACAACACAGTCTGTTTCTTCCAAGTGGCTTTATTTTCTCATGGTAGATGTTTTCCTCCCATAGCTAACTGCTCACTGTTTAAAAGAAGGGTATAAAGGATTGACTGGAAATATTAAGCTTGAGGATGGGCCTTACTGACGCTAAGCGTCATTAGCAGACAATGCCAGTCAGTAATTCCATGCCTTTGAGCTTCCCTGGGTCAGATTCTCTAGGATCTACTTTTCCAACCCCTACCAAGAAGATGAATACAGGCTACTCAGTGCCAGGTGAGGGGACAATGACACATAATGACCACACCCTCATTTCAGTATGGTCTAGGCTTCACCTCAGCCTGGCATTCTGAACACAGCACCCCAGTTTCCACCTTCCTATCCTCTACTCACTACTCTAAACCCTAAAGCTCACTACCCTAAACTCCTAAACATCCTCCCCCAGACCTCACTACTCTAAACTCAGCTGACTGTTGAGCCTTAGGCCACCCAGCCTGGAGTTACAGCAGCAGCTTTCAGCTCTCTCCTTAGCCTGGTTAGGATTCAATGTTCCTGGTTCTACTACATTAGTTGGCACTTTCCCACTACCCTTTTTCCTTCTAAAATGCCATTTTTTATTCCTCTTTCATTGGCTTTCTCTTTAAAACCTTTTTTTTTTTTTAAAGGAAATCTCTTTCTCTGCCACTCACAAAGCTGAGCTGAGTACAACAGGAGTTGCTCCAGACCCCCTGAGATGTCGCATGATAACCCCCACCCCAGCCCCCACTCCCTACCAAATAAAAGTAAATCCCTTTCTGTCGTCTCAGTGGCATTCTGGAAGACAAGAAACTATGTATTCGACTAACTATATTAACCAAAAGCCCCCCACCCAAATAGCTATTTTTAAAGAGGGTCAGACTATATGATCAGACTATATGATACATATTATAATTTATACCACTTATAATTACATCTTTATTTTATTTATTTATTTATTTTTTTATTTTGCTTTTTTGGGTCACACCCTGCAATGCTCAGGGGTTTCTCCTGGCTCTGCACTCAGGAATTACTCCTGGCGGTGCTCGGGGGGACCATATGGGATGCCGGGATCGAACCCAGGCCTGCACAGGCTGACCGCATACAAGGCAAACGCCCTACCCGCTGGGCTATCGCTCCGCCCCCCTTTTGTTTTTTTTGGTTTGGTTCATACCCAGCATTACTCTGGCTCTGCACTCAGAAACCACTCTTGACAGTGATCAGGGGACCACAAGGGATGCTGGGGATCAAACCAGGGTTGGCCACATGCAAAGAAAATGCCCTACCTGCTGTACTATCCCTCTGGCCCCAGGAAAGTGCAGTTTCTTATGGATGGCATATCATTAGAGTGTCTTGGTAAGCAAGGAGACACTCTCTGACGTGCCAATGCTTCAGAGAAAGGGGAAGCTGTACATGCTATTTCTCCACATCCGCCCCAGGCCAACCAACCAAAGCATCAAAGTCTACTTGCCTTCCACAGAAACAAAGGCAGCAAAAAGGCACTGATTATCTTAGATAGTCCCTAGTTTAACAATGCAACTGTCTAATTCTTGGGGATACTCCCTAGATGCTAAGGAAACATAGCACTCCTCACCCCATCTCCACTTTAGGTCAATAGTTCTCTTTAGCCTCCTGGGCCAGAGAGTTTAGCAGACATCTGACAAGGGCCAAAAGATCAGTGGTAGCTAATATGGTTATCATTAGCATTAGAGTTGGGATCATCTTGTACCTTATGCATCAATATGGTTATCATCAACATTAGCAGTTGGGATATTCCTTGTATATTATGCATCACAATTTTATATATATAAATATATATCACAAGAAGCTGCATAATAATTATAAAATTAAATTTAAAAAATAGGTTAAATATAAATAGGAGGGAGAAAAAGTTTCTTTAGCCTGGTGAATGCACACTTGGTTATGTGTCCTACAACATGGAACCAAAAAGTCTACAATCCTAGATCCTCTCTAGCTGTAGACTCTTGATTAAAGTAATTTGATAAAGGGGCTGGATAGATCATTTAACAGATAGGGTACTTTCCTGCATGCCACAGATCTGGGTTAGGACCTCAGCATCCCATGTGGTTGGTTCCCTGAGCCCCTACACAGAGCCAGGGGTAAACCCTGAGTACAGTGGATGTGGCCCAAAAAGCTGAGGAAAAAGTAATCTACAAGAAGGACTTATAATAGTATAACATATGGACTGTAGATACTGCACAGAGGACAGGGTGCTTACCTAGCATACAGCCGACCTGGGTTCAATTCTGGTACCCTGTATGGTTCCCTTATCACGCCAGGGGTGATCTTTGAATCCTGAATTCAGCCACATATGAATTCAAACAATCAAATAAAACAAGCAAATTTAAAAAATCTATGAGACAACTAGCCACACTATGCAGAAAGCACCCTAAAGATTTAGTTATCACAAGGGAAGAAATTCCACAAACTATAACTAACTATGGGTTTTCATCTGCTTCTCCTGAGTGACCTAGGGCTCTTGAATCAAACCATGATCACTTGTGGCCTCCATCCTGTCTCTGTCTCTACTTTTCATGGTCAAAGGGATTTCCCCATAAGTTCAGTGAAAAGAGAGAGGAAGGGTAATTTACTAAATCTTTCCCTTCCTTACAGTCACGAGGTTTCTACAATTTCCTATCTGAGAAACTCAGATTAGAAAGTGGCAGTGAAGGTGTTAGAGGTATGCTACAGCTCTCACCTTATGGATTAGAGCACATAAAAGAGACAGGTGTAGGCATGTGCCCAGTCAGGTGTATGCAATGTGTGAAAAGGACCTTACGTGATCGGAGACAGATGAGATAGATCAAGGGCTATACAAGGAAGAATGGAACATAAGTCTTATGCATTCGTCAACAGGGAGAGAAGGGTGGACTGTCAGGGGGCACACCTGGCAGTGTTCAGGGCTTATTCTTGGCTCTGTGTTCAGAACATGTGTGAAGTGTTCAGGGGACCATATGTGGTTCCAGAAATGGAACCAGAAATGGCTGCATCACCTTAATTCCTGTACTGTCTCTCTACTCCCTTTATCAATGTGCAAGACATAAGGGTAACAATACTACTGTTACTATGTCACTTGTTACTTGTCTTCCTGTTGTTCAACAATTTGTTTAAGTGGGGCCAATAATGTTTCCATTCATTGGGAATGAGGTCCATTACTGTTACTGTTTTTGGCATATTGAATACACCAAGGGTAGCTTGCCAGGCTCTACTATGGCTCTGGGTTCACCCCAGTGGACCCAGTCTTTTCTCACGTCAGACCATCAACCATCCAGGATCCATGGAGCAGAGCCCTGGGTGTAGACAAGTCTGTCTCCTGTCCGCCACCTGCCAATGCAGCGGGGCACCAAAGTCACACTTGCAACCTTGAGGGGCAGCCTGTTACGACTATACTAGACTATTTTACTAAAATTTGCTATCTGCTCTCATCCACATACCATGGAGAGAGAAAGGGAAAGAGTTTGAAGCTAAGATCTGGTAGGTGGTTCAGCAAAGAAAGGAAAGATTATTCTAGACAAAGGAGCAGATGTCCATAGAACCTATGGCAAAAGAGTTGCTGACACTTTCAGGAACTAGAAGAAAATCAGGCAAGATACAAAAAGGGAGGGGATGTAGGAGCATTGGGGTGCATGGAGATAGTACAGGGGTTAGGTGCTTGTCTTGCATGTGGCCAATCCGCTCAATCTCTGATACCTAACAGGTTCTCCAAATACTGCCAGGAATGACCCCTCAGCATAGCTGGGTGTGGTCCAAGAGGAAAAGAGGAAAGAGGAGGGAAGGGAAGGGAAGGGGAAGAGAGAACAATGCCATATCTTTCAAAGCACAGAATGTCACATCACATTACAACTTACATTGTGCTTCTAATCCTGACAGCACTAGGAGTCACTGAAGATTCTTAGACCAGCTGGCAGAGAGTTAGCAGAATCTCAAATGGAAAGTTTGGGAGGAAGTCAGGTAGAAAGGCATGGCCCACTATGCCGGCCCGGGTTCGATCCCCGGCATCCCATATGGTCCCCGAGAACCCCAGGAGTGATTCCTGAGTGCAGAGCCAGGAGTAACTCCTGAGCGTCGCCGGGTGTGACCCAAAAAGCAAAAAAAAAAAGAGAAAGAGAAGAAGAAGAAGAAGAAGAAGAAGAAGAAGAAGAAGAAGAAGAAGAAGAAGAAGAAGAAGGAGAAGAAGAAGAAGAAGAAGAAGAAGAAGAAAGAAGGAGGAGGAGGAGGAGGAGAAGGAGAAGGAGGGAGGAGGAGGAGGAGAAGGAGGAGGAGGAGGAGGAGGAGGAGAAGGAGGAGGAGGAGGAGGAGGAGAAGGAGGAGGAGGAGAAGGAGAAGGAGGAGGAGGAGGAGAAGGAGAAGGAGGGAGGGAGGAGGAGAAGGAGGAGGAGAAGGAGGAAGGAGGAGGAGGAGGAGGAGAAGGAGAAGGAGAAGGAGAAGGAGAAGGAGAAGGAGAAATCAGATTTATGATACATCAAGAGCCCTGATGTAGACTGTGGATTGGGGTGTCGTGTAGGTTCACTAGTTTTCACAAATGGGCCACTCAGGTGCAGAGAGAGAGAGAGAGGAGACAGGCTTCTGTGTGCAGTGGGGGAACAGAGAGCAGCTCTGTGACTGCCACTCAAGTTTGTTGTGAACCTAAAGCTACTCTTTCACAAAGCCAGTTTGGGACTGGAGAGATAGTAAAGAGGACAGGACACTTGCAGCCAACAGAGGTTTGATGTCCGGCACCCCATCAAACCTCTGTAGTCGCACCAAAAAATGCTCCCTGAGCACAGAGCCAGGAGTAAGCCCTGAGTACAGCCTCGTGACTGGGACTCCCTCTCCTTATGCTTTTAACATTCTTTGTAAAAAACACAAAATATCTATACAGAATGAATGTTATAAAAAATGAACACACAATTAAAATTATAGTAGTATAAGGAAAGTTAGGTACAGTTAATTTCATGTGTCAACTTAATAGGCATATGGTGTCCAGATAATTATGAACAAGTCTATATTTGCCTATAAGGCTAAATATAGATAAGGTTAACATGTATGTTAATTACATATAAAGATCTATATATCTATATATAAATTTATCTATACCTCTCTACATAAATCTATCTCTATATCTATCTAGATATAAAGAGATCATTTCTTGATACATAGGTAAATCTATATATAGATATATCTCTATATATAAAAATCTAGATTTTATTTTATTTATATTATATATAAATATATATATCTATATTATTTAGATAAGTATTTAGATAGATATAAATAGAGATTTATCTAGAGATATATGGGTAGATATATAAATCTATCTATATATCTCTATATAGATTTATCTCTATAGATAGATATAGATGTAGATATATATGATACATACTGCTATTCAGTTTCTTTAGATAGATCTAATCCTATAAGGCCCTTAGCAGAAGTTCTGTTAGAATTTTGAGGTGTTTTTCTTTCGTTTGATTATTGTGGTTTTAGCTTTTTAAGCCATACCAGGTGATTCTTGGGAGTTACTCTGGGCTTTCTGCTCAAGGGAACATGCGATACTGGGGATCAAACTCATGTGGCCTCCTATAGTCAAAGCATGTGCTCAGCCCTTTGAGCTATTTCTCTAGACCCTCTATGAAATTTTGAGTCAGTGGAGCACAAAGTCACCAGTTTGTGGTTTACCTAAAATTAGAGCACTGAGTACCTTATCATTAGCTATATAAGATAAGGAAAGAGGGGGAAACAGGTAAGTAAAGAGAGGGTCAGAGATCCCTGATGATGGGCCTCTGTAGTTCTGTAGCTGCATGAGCTATAAAAGCAGGGAATATATCTAAGTTCAGAAACATTCACTTAGGATAGGGGATGCCCTGATAGGGACCAAAGTGTCATCTGGCTTGGTCTGTGACTGACTGATCTTGTCTATTTTTGTATGTATAATTAGCTCACACCTGGAGATCTTGGATCATAAAAATCTATTTTTTAATACTGGATCCCATAGACTAAAGAGGTTGTTAGTAGTATTGCATCTCTAAGATATAATTCATCATCCATAAGTGAACTGTTGATTCTCCCAAGTCAGAGCTGGGGATTTCAATATTCTAGAGCCTTTCCTAAACTAAGAGTTTTGGAATCTGATACCTTGGGTTTCAATTCAGTTCAGCCACCTCCTAGCTGTGTGACCATTTGGTGAGTAGACTGATTTCTCTGAACTTTAGTACCCCTGATGAATATTGATTATTGATTTTATGAGTAAATTTTCTCAAATATTTCTCAACTATTTACTACTTTCCAGACACTGTGCCAGATGCTAGAGATTAGAAGATGAACAAGATAAAGTCCTCATTTTCCAAAAAATACCCATTCTGGGGCAAGGGAGATGTGCTCAAGGAGTATAGGTTGACTTGTGAAAGAGCTTAATATTTTTTTATTATACCTCTGTGAGATACACAATTGCAAAGCTGTTCATGATTGGGATTCAGTCATAGAGTGTCACAGCACCCATCCCTCTACCAGTAAACCTTCCCAATTCCAATGTCCCCAGGTTCTCTTCCCCCCAGCCTGCTCTATGACAGGCACTCTCTCTCTCTCTCTTTCACTCTCTCTATTTCTCTCCCTCTTTTTCTCTCCCTTCCTTTGCACATTGTGGCTTGCAATACTCACATTTAGGAATTATAATGTATATCCCTTTACTTATGTTCCATGCTCAGTTCTAGTCTGGCATTACCATTTCCAAAATTTATTAGCACACTGTTCCTTTCTTAATCTTACCTAAGCTCTGTCAGCCATGTGCTTGTCGTAGATTCCAACCATTCACAAGTCCTCCTGGTCCTGGTTTGTTTTCTTTTTTTTTCTTTCTTTCTTTTTTTTTTTTTTTTTTTGCCCTTTAGATCATACCAGCAATGCTCAGGGGTTACTCCTACCTAGCTCTGCACTCAAAAATTACTCCTCCTGGGCCAGAGCAATAGTCCAGTGGGTAGGGCATTTGCCTTCCATGCGCCAACCAGGGTTCGATCCCTGGTGTCCCATATGGTCCCCACGCCAGTGCCAGGAGTAATTCCTGAGTGCAGAGCCAGGAGTAACCCCTGAGCATCGCTGGGTGTACCCCCAAATATAAAAAAAAATTACTCCTGGAGGTGCATGGGGGATACCAGGGATTGAACCCAGGTAGGCCGTGTGCAAGGCAAATGCCCTCCCCACTGGTCTATAGCTCCAACCTCTGTTCCTTGTTTTAAGGTCTTGAATTTGATTTTTGGAAACACGTGAACCCTGAGTACCACTTGGTATACCCCTGGTGACCCCAACTATGTCGGATGCAGTCCCCATTAAAACACACACACATACACATGCAAAATCCACAACCACAAAGCAGAGTGCCTGTTCTAATTTGAGAGACATGTAAACATTTTTAGTAGAATGAGTCTCCCTTTAATCATATGTTTACCCCTTATAAAAAATGTTTTATTATACCACCATGAAATATACAGTTAGAAAAGTGTTCACATTTGGATTTCAGTCATATGGTGTTCCAGTATCCATCCCTCCACCAGTGCCCATTTCCCACCACCAATGTAGCCTGATTCCTGCCTTCCCCAGCTGTGTCTATGGCAGACTCTTTTCTTTTTTTTTTTTTGCCAATCCTTGATATTTTTTTTTTATTATACCACCGTGAAACATACAATTACAAAGGTGTTCATAATTGGTTCTTGGTAATACAGTATTCCAGCACCCATCCCTCCACCAGAGCCCCCATTTCCACCACCAATGTACCCCCTCCCCCTCCCCTCCCCCCACCCGCCTTAATAGCAGGTACCCCAGTTTCCTCTCTTTCTCTCTCTATCTCTCTCTCTGTCTCTGCATCTCTCTCCCTCTTATTTTACACATTGTGGCTAGCCCTACAGATATTTAGAGTTTATCACTTAAGTCTCTTTGTGTATATTCAGTGGTGAGTTTTAATCTGATGGCAGACTCTTTTCACTTCTCTCTCTCTCTCTCTCTCTCTCTCTCCCTTCTTTTACACATTGTGGCTTGCAATACATACATTTAGGGGTTATCATGTATATCCTTTGTCTACTTTCTCTTTTTAAACATAAATCTGATTTTATTTATTTAGTTATTTAGTTATTTGCTTTTGGAGTCACACCTGGCAATGCTTAGGGGTTACTCCTGGCTCTGTCTGCACTCAGGAATTACTCCTGGCAGTGCTCAGGGGACCATATGGGATGCCAGGGATTGAACTCGGGTCAGCCGCGTGCAAGGCAAATGCCCTACCCACTGGACTATCACTCCTGCCCCCTTTTGCCTACTTTCAATGCTCAGTTCTATGCTGGTATTCACCGTCTTCCCGTTCATCATCGATTTGCTTGAGCGGGCACCAGTAACATCTTCATATGTCCTGTCTCATGCAAGTAGAGCCCAAGGGCACCTGCTTGCTCCAGGAACATAAAGAGCCTCAAACCATTCCATCAGGTCATGGAAATGAGGTCTATAATTGTTACTGGTATTTGGCATATCAAATACGACACGGGTAGCTTACCAGGCTCTGCAGTGTGGGTAGCATACTCTTGTAGTCATCTCAAAATCCAGCATTTATTGATGAACTGCAAGGCCGCAAGCAGCCGCGAGAGCCAGGCTGTGATATGCTGGTCTGCTGGGTGGAGTTCTGACGAGGGGGAAGTCCGGATGTGGAAAATGGAGGCCCTCATGGAGTGGGGGTTGTCTGGCTTGTTGAAAGGCTCTGCTGGGGTGGCAGGCCAGGGCTAGAACCCGCCATCCCTCCCAGGTGCCTCGTGAGCAGCTGGGCATAGAGAGAGCCAGTAGCAGCTCTGCCCCATGTTTGTGAGTCTCTGGATCAGCATACCTGGGCCGGATATAAAAAAGACTGCTGCAGGGTGGATCTCGATGAGCCAGGCTGTGATAGGCTAGTATGATGGGTGGAGTTCTGACAAGGGAGAAGTCCGGATGTGGAAAATGGAGGCCCTCGTGGAGTGGGGGGTCGTCAGGCTTATTGCGAGGCTCTGCTGGGGTGGCGGGCCAGGGCTACAACCTGCCATCCCTCCCGGGCACCTCGTGAGCGGCTGGGCACAGGGAGAGCCAGTAGCAACTCTGCCCCATGTCTGTGAGTCTCTGGATCAGCATACCTAGGCCGGATTTAAAAAAGACTGCTGCAGCATGGATCCCGAGGAGCCAGGCTGTGATAGGCTGGTCTTCTGGGTGGAGTTCTGATGAGGGGGAAGTCCGGATGTGGAAAATGGAGGCCCTCATGGAGTGGGAGGTCGTCTGGCTTGTTGCCAGGCTCTGCTGGGGTGGCGGGCCAGGGCTAGAACCCCGCGCATCCCTCCCAGGTGCCTCGTGAGTGGCTGGGCAAGGGAGAGCCAGTAGCAGCTCTGCCCCATGTCTGTGAGTCTCTGAATCAGCATACCTGGGCCAGATTTAAAAAAGACTGCTGCAGGGTGGATCTCGATGAGCCAGGTTGTGATAGGCTGGTCTGCTGGTGGAGTTCTGATGAGGGGGAAGTCGGATGTGGAAAATGGAGGCCCTCATGGAGTGGGGGGGTCGTCTGGCTTGTTGCGAGGCTCTGCTGGGTTGGCGGGCCAGGGCTAGAACCCACCATCCCTCCTGGGCACCTCGTGAGTGGCTGGGCACTGGGAGAGCCAGTACCAGCTCTGCCCCATGTCTGTGAGTCTCTCATGCTGGTATTGATCACTTGATCATTTGAATCCCATTATTCATCGATTTGCTTGAGCGGGCACCAGTAACATTTCCATTGGACCCTATCACGTGCCAATGTAGCCCAATGGCATCTGGTTGATTCAGGAATATGAAGAGCCTCAAACCGTTCCTTCAGGGTCTTGACAAGGAAGTCTGACCAACTTGTGGGTGGGCGGCCACGTGATCTTTTGACATCCCCTGGGATCCAGTCAGTAACAGCTCTAGAGAAAGGAACAGTGCACTAATATTGTAAATGATAATACCAGCATTTTTTCAACCAGTAACAAAATGCTGGTATTATCATTTACAATATTAGTGCACTGTCCCTTCTCTCTGTACTACCTAACCTCTGACTCCCACATTTGCAGTAGGTTCTACCCACTGACAAGACCTCCTGATCTATGTTTTGTCTGGCCATGTAAAGCTTCATTTAAATATCACAAAGTAATTTCAACAGACATATAGGGAGGGTGGCATCTCACCTGTTGTAGGTGTCCACCTATGTTCAGGTCTCCCTTCCTCTGCCTTTCTCCTACACCCCTTGCAGTAGGCACGATTGTGTGATGGGGCTGGCCAGGGATGGGACCAACATGGTCACTTCTGGACCAACACATCAAATTACCAGCACTCTCAGTGCTCTCCTCTGACACATCAACTGAAGAATCCATGCCTTTCAGAGAAAACAATCATAGAGTAAGAGAGCTACCATCAGCTCTATCAGGTTAGTGATTAAGGTAGACTACCCAGGAGAATAACCAACACCGGAGCAGACATTGTCTGATGAGTTATCTGAAGCCACAGAGCTACGTGGGTTCTAAGTCCTAATCACATTATCAAGACTTACCAACTCATAATCCAATGTGCACAAAGAGCAAGAGATTGACAGAATGCTGATTAATGAGCAAGAGAGGCCCCAACGGAAGAGGTGAGGAATGACCATAAGAAAGAGAAGAACAGCAAAGACCTCCTGAGGTCTGTTAAAGGAGTGGGTGGGTAACTGCAAACAGGTATGGTGTGCTAGAATGTATTGAGAGGAAAAGAACAAAAGATAAGAGAGGCTGGAGAGCTAGAACTGTGGGTAAGACACTTGTATGTAGCTGACACAAGTTCAATCCCTGAAATTATATACCGCCCCCTATATGCTGCCAGAAGAAATCCCTTAGCAAAAATCCAGGATTAAAGTGAGAAAGGAAGGAGGAAGGAAGGAATAAAGGAAGGAAGGAAGGGAGGAAGGAAGAAAGAAGGAAGGGGAGGGAGGGAAGGAAGAAAGAAAGAAGGAGGAGAAAGAGAGGGAGGGAGGGAGGGAAAGAGAGAAAGAAAGAAAGAAAGAAAGAAAGAAAGAAAGAAAGAAAGAAAGAAAGAAAGAAAGAAAGAAAGAAAGAAAGAAAAGAAGAGAAAAGAAAGAAAGAAAGAAAGAAAGAAAGAAAGAAAGAAAGAAAGAAAGAAAGAAAGAAAAGAAAGAAAGAAAGAAAGAAAGAAAGAAAGAGAGAGAGAAAGAGAGAAAGAGAGAGAGAAAGAGAGAAAGAGAGAAAGAGAGAAAGAGAGAAAGAAAGAAAGAAAGAAAGAAAGAAAAGAAAGAAAGAAAGAAAGAAAGAAAGAAAGAAAGAAAGAGAGAGAGAGAAAAAGAAGAAAGAAAGAGAGAGAAAGAGAGAGAGAAAGAAAGAAAGAAAGAAAGAAAGAAAGAAAGAAAGAAAGAAAGAAAGAAAGAAAGAAAGAGAGAAAGAAAGAAAGAGAGAGAGAGAAAGAAAGAAAGAGAGAGAGAAAGAGAGAGGAGAGAGAGAGGGAGAGGAGGAAGGAGAGGGAAGGAAGGAAGGAAGGAAGGAAGGAAGGAAGGAAGGAAGGAAGGAAGGAAGGAAGGAAGGAAGGAAGGAAGGAAGGAAGGAAGGATGAATGGATGGATTTGGAGCTATGTTGGTGGGGTTTCTTCCTTTGGCGGAGACAATAACCATGCAGGGCTTCCTAGCAAAGAAGCGACATGCTCATCTATGGTTATATAGAGTAGGGAATAGAGCTAGACCAGAGGCAGGAGACAAAGATGAAACTAAACGACGTATGGAAAGTACCGACTATAGTACCTGGCACACAGAAGCACATCACTTCCTTTTCCATTCCTCTATTCATATATTAAGGTTGTCTTAGAAACTAGCCAACTTTGTTGCTCAGCCATCTCCCTTCTAGGGCTCTTCAGAAATAAATGTTTCAGTGTGTAAGATGATTGCAGAGACGTCTTCTGCAGGTTGCCCATAGAGCGGGAAAGCTGAAGACAGTGGGGATGTCCATGAAGAGAAAACTGGTTGACCGAAGCCTGGGATATGCTATAGCTCACATTACTACAAAGCATAAAAGCTACGCTAACTGGCCTTGATGGGCTATTGATGAATGCTATGAGTTGAGTGAGGAAAACAAGCATCAGAGTGTAAGCAGTGCATATTGTTATTATTTTAGAAGAAAATAAAAGAAATAAACAAGTGCATATGTGTATTCAGGTGCCTTTGAAGTGACCTGTGGCCAGGCACGGAAACTGATGCAATTGGTATAACTGGTAACAGGGTCATCTAAGGAGCTGGCTATCTTGTTCTGCATGTGCTATCTTTACAATTTATTTTTTCTTAATAGAGAAATAAAAGAGGAAACAGTATCCTGGAGACTAGGCATTAACGAGCTTTTCCCGGAGGGGCTGTCAACTCCAAGGGCAGAAACACCCATTCTGCCAGAAGATTCCTCTTTTAACTGGAATATAATTGTTCTAAAACAGAGGGCCCTACCTTGAATTTTCGGTGATTACAAAATTCCAACAGGCTGAACCACAGACTGTCAGGGGATTTCAATTGCCCCAGGTCTTCATGGCTAATCACTCCATGAGAGGAAGCCTGCTCACTTTTAGGAAATGAATGGGCCTTCCCATAAGTAAATTACTTTGAGCTGTGGTGGGAAAGCAACTGGGTCTTCAAAAAGAATTTAATGGCTTTACAAGACTAAGAAAATGCATATCAAACTGAGTCACTCAAACTTCTTTATGGGCTAGGGCGAGGTCTGTAGTAGGTTCTGATTAATTGAATCTACCTTCAAAGCATTAACCTCAAATACAAAATTCAGATAGCCAGCATTCTCACTTGTCAGCCTTTTTTTTAAACAGGGCACTGAAAAAATGACATAACCCATCTTTTCAGATACATGATGTTAAGGGACATTAGCATGTTGGATTCAACGTGTCTGTGGGTAATGGAAGTGGAAATTTCCATTAAACCCTGAAAATGTCAGCATGCAAGAGAAAGATCAGCACCATAGACACGAACTTGGGAGTCATCTCTGCATGACAGAGGAAAGTAAGTGATGCTACACAGGACCCAGCTGGCCTGCTGAAGGGTCTGGGACAGGATAGTGCACAGGGGGGAGGTGCCACGCAGTGTGCTTTGGGCAGTCTGCAGCTTCTGATTGGACTCAGCGTTTCCTAGCTAAGTGCTCTTGGCCTTGTTGCTCAACTTCTCCATTTCTGAAAAACCTAGACGAGGGTGCCAGAGAGATAGTACGGTGCATAAAGTACTTGCCTTGCAAGCAGCCAACCTGTGTTCAATCCCCAGCACCCCATAAGGTCCCCTGAGCAAGGAGAGATCCCTGAGTACAGAGCCAGGAGTATGCCCCTGAGCAAGGAGAGATCCCTGAGTACAGAGCCAGGAGTAAGCCCTGCACATCACTAGGTGTGCCCACCCACCCTCACAAAAAGAAAGAATATCTAGTCAATTACCATACAGTTCCTGTCAAAACTGTGAAGATTACATGAGATAATATACGTGAAGCATTCACAGTACCTATGTGCAGTGAACCCTTCCATGAGTTACCTGTCTCAGGGACTGGCTAGGTCAGTGACCTGAGAGGCATCTGGGATGAGGAAAGAAACACAGGTAGAAGACAAAGAAATAAATGGGGAGGTGTGGTCAGGAGTCAGATATGCCAGTAGAAAGGAAAGATTAGAGTTAAAAATGCTTCCATTGGCTTTAGCAACAGGGAAGTCCTTCCTCTGTTCTGGGTGGAAACCCCAACAAACTATTTCAAAGCAAAACCAGCCACATTACTGGCATTCCAACATACTCTGAGGGTTATCTTAAAAGGAAATAAAAGTACATTTTATTTTACTGATATTTCTTTGAATAATCAATGCAAAAAAAGTCTAGAAACGAGGGAAAAGTGCAAAGGGAAGAGAGTACAATTTATTTCCTACAGAAAGAACCTATTTGTACGTATATTTTCACCTAGGTGTGACTTGCATAGTTTACTTTGACATGTGACAGTCTGTATTTGCTCAATTCTTTTTAAAAACAAATGCTATTTAAAGATATCAAGGGAAGGGGCCAGAGCAATAGTCCAGTGGGAAGGGTGGTTGCCTTGCACCACGGCCGACCGGGTTCGATCCCCGGCATCCCATATGGTCCACTGAGCACCGCAAGGAGTAATTCCTGAGCTAAGAGCCTGGACTAACCCCTGAGCGTCGCCAGGTGTGACCCAAAAAGAAAAAGAAAAAAAATAAAGATATACAAGGAAAACCTAAAACTTTCTTTTTAGGAATGGAGGGGGCAATGCTCAGACTTACTCTTAGCTTTGTACTTAGAGGACCATATGTGGTACCAAGGATCAAATGGGAGTTTGTTGTATATAAGACAAGCACCTGACTTGCTGTAATCTCTCTCTGCCCCTGGGAAAATATTCTTATGACATCAGAGTAGAAGCACCTCACTGATCTGGCAAACACCAAGAAGACAGGTCATAACCTGTTCTGACAAAATTATGAGGAACATTTGTTGTCACACTCACTGGAGGTTAAAGTGTTACTCTCTCTCTCTCGCTCTCGCTCTCTCTCTCTATCTCTCTCTCCCCCTCAAAATTGTCCCAGTCTTTTGAGTAAGCAATTCCATTTCTAGAAAACTATCCTGCATAGAAACTCACACTTGGGCAAAATTATTCACTGTAGTTTTATCTGTAATAACAAAAGATTGGGAAACAACCTAAAATCCCACCAATGGGGGACTGGTTGATACATTAAATACAAAAAAAGGAAGGTGTCAAGCTCATGTCTCATGAAAAGAAATAACTACTGACACATTCAGAGGGGAAAAAAAAGGCAAGATCTGGAATAGTGAATTAGTGAATCATCACTGATAATAGTAGACAAAACTTAAATAATGGGAAATGAGACAATTTTGTCAGCGATGAATATTTATTTATGGAAGAAATCACAGAAAAAATAGCAGTTAATGTTTTTTAAACAGTAAACTGGTTTAGGCAGAGTGAAAGTGATTTATTTTTCACTGAAAATCCTTTGGTACCCTTTTAATTTTGTATCATGGATACATGTCACCTACACAAAGACTAAAAACAAAAATATTTAAAAAAAATAAAATCTATAAGCCAGCTATTATCCATGCCTTCCTATTCTGCCGACCATTTCTGTAACTTTAATTTGTCTTTCTCTTTCATGCGTTATCTACCATGATTGCCCCCCAGTGCCTCTTCTTTCCCTCAGCCCACCTCTGTCTTCACTTGTATCACTTGTCTTCCTGTTGTTCATGGATTTGCGATTTGCTCGAGAGGGCACCAGTCACATCTCCATACATCTGATCACGTGCAAGTGTAGCCCAAGGGCATCTGCTCGCTCCAGGAACATGAGTCTCAAACCATTCATTTAGGTCATGGGAATGAGGTCTATAATTTTTGACATATCAAATATGACATGGGTAACTTGTCAGGCTCTGCCGTGCAGGTGAGATACTCGGTAGTAGGCTCTAAGTTCATGTATTTACTGATGAACCACAACGGGGAGAGATCGGCTTTTCCCTTGGGTGGAGTTCTGACGAGCTGTGGAGTCCGTATGTTGAAAGCTGCTTCTCTCATGCTGCTGGGGTTCCTCTGGCTGCTTGAGAGGCTTTATTGGTATGGCAGGCCAGGGCTAGAGCCCTTCTTCCTTCCCAGACGCCTCATGATCAGCTGAGCACAGGGAGAGCCGGTAGCAGCTCTGCCCGTGTATCGCTTCCAGGACTTCTTTCTCTCTGTCTTATTAAAAAAAAATTAGCATCTGTCAACTGTGCTTTATAGATGTAAGTTAATTCCCACAACCACTCCTAAAGGGAAATTTTATTTACCATAGATAGCAAATGAGAGTATCGAACACACATGATTTCAGTCTCTTCCGCAAAGTCATACAAAGCAGTAAATACTGGGCTGGGATTAAAGCTGCCTGTCTCTAAACTCCAGACTTCTTTTAGTAGGCTATTTTGCTTGAGCTATGGAATAAATATATGCATATGTTTTTTAATTACTGAGTAACATGTGTTTCTCGTTGAAATTATAGCTAGAATACTATTTTATGACTTCTTAAAGTATACATAAAAAGGAAAGTTTATATATTGGATTTGTTGTTGTTGTTTGGGGAGCCACACCTGGTGGTATTTAGGGGTTACTCCTGGCCCTGATGTCAGGGGTCACTCCTCGCAGGCTCAAGGAACCATATGAGGTGCTAGGGATTGAACCAAGGTCAGTCAAATGCAAAGGCAAGTGCCTTACTGGATATAATCTCTCTCCACCATAAACTGGATTTTTATTTCTAAATTCTTGATCATTTCTAGCCAATCACCTGGAAGGAGATTCCATATTCCATTCATTCATCATCCCTGTTCATTCATCAGGTGCTTCGAGACTATTATAGTCACAGAACCTGAAAGGTAGAGTTCTCTTGCCTTACAGGTGGTCATTCTTAGTTCACTGCCCCAACACCTACATATCATCTCCAGAGCACAGAACCAAGAATAACCCCTGAGGGTCTCTGGATGCAGCCCCGAAAGAAAACAAGCTAGAGAGAGGGAAGAAGGAAGGGAATGGAGGGAGGAAGGAAGGAAGGAAGGAAGGAAGGAAGGAAGGAAGGAAGGAAGGAAGGAAGGAAGGAAGGAAGGAAGGAAGGAAGGAAGGAAGGAAGGAAGGAAGGAAGGAAGGAAGGAAGGAAAGGAAGGAAGGAAGGAAGGAAGGAAGGAAGGAAGGAAGGAAGGAAGGAAGGAAGGAAGGAAGGAAGGAAGGAAGGAAGGAAGGAAGGAAGGAAGGAAGGAAGGAAGGAAGGAAGGAAGGAAGGAAGGAAGGAAGGAAGGAAGGAAGAAGGAAGGGAAGGAAGGAAGGAAGGAAGGAAGGAAGGAAGGAAGGAAGGAAGGAAGGAAATAGAGGAAGGGAAGAAGGGAGGGAGGAGAAGGAAGCAGGAAGAAGGACTTGTTGCAAACTAGATCAGATGCAAAGAGAGGAATATCAATGTTCTTTGGGCCCCTACTATGTGCAATCTAAAATCATAAAATCTACACTTTATGTGGATTCTAATGACTGTGTGACATAAGGTAGTAATTATATCTCACTTACAAATGAGATCAATGAAGCCCACCAGTTCATAACTGAAAGTTCAAAGTTCAATAATCCCAAGTGACTTGTAGATTCCAGAAAAAGAATTTGCTCCAGCTTGGCTGCAAAGCCTGAGCCATCGTGATGCTGCCCGGAAACTGAACAGTACACCCGTGACATCGCAGGAGAACCTGAACAGAACCCACAGTATTCCGGGAACCGGGTCAGAGGGACATCCGGAAGCTTAGGGGCATGATGGAAGTTCAGAACAGAGAGACGTCATGGCATCCGCAAGATATCATTCTATCTTCCACCAAAGCCACTAGGAAAAGACTTAGCATTCTTTGGAAAAAGAAAAAATGCGGCACGAAGCCCCATGTGATCTGCCTGGGAGCCGAGCCATGTAATGGAACCAAGTTTCTGTCAGGGGTTTTATCTTTTACTCAATATTCTGATATTTGGCTATGACAGTCAAGTATCAACCAGGTTCCTGTCATTGGTAGGCACTGTTGTAAGAGGGCAGAGGTTGGATTTAACAGTATGATTTGTTTTCCTAGTGCAATGTCCTAGAACTGTGGCGGAGATGAATCAGAAAGAGGATGCAGTTTAATACGACGCCAGCCAAGAATAACAGTAGAACTGATTCCTTTTGGTTCCTGTACAGTTTTTGCTAAACTTATGATTCCAGGAGCAATCCTTTGGGAAACCAGCCAATGCTTCAGAACTCCCCTCACACTTTCATAAGGATTCAACAGCTAGACTCTTGATTTATTTTCTCTGGAGGTTGAGGTTAGACCATGACAAAGCAAAAATCCCTCCGTCCGTGAGGTATCAGCCGGCACGCTATGTCTGAGTAGTCACTGTGACTACTCATCTCCACTAAATTGGTCTATGGCTCAAAAGAGCTGAATTTAGCCTTTGCTCTCACCATTGGGGATGAACCAGTACCTGGCTGGTGAAACCCAAGAGAAACCTGGCCCAGTGCACATCCTGCCATTCCCAAACTCAGCAGGTGGCCTATGCAGTCTGTTTATACAAACACCAGCCTTCCTTTTTAGAACAGAGGAGCAGAGGGCTTTGCACAAAATTGTCTTTTCTTAAAAAGTTTTATGGCATGCTGCTTTTTGAAATGTAAAAAGGATCAAATAGTCCCTACTGCCTTTGATACAGGCTTCTCCTGAACTCCGTAATAAGACACAGCTGATACTTAATCCTTGGATTGCATTAGTTTTTGCCTTCAATATATCCTTCTGTTATTCTGGGCCCACTGATATGCTAGATGACACTTGGTAACTAGCATTCTGGGGGCCCAGGTTTGTAATATTTGCCATCTCCATAGTGCAAATACTTGTACTTTGCTTAATAATAAACTACCAATGAAATTAAAATTGCTGATGATCTGTGACTGGCCATTCCCAGAACACCACTGTTTGGGCTGGGTGTTCATTCTGGGTTATGCTGCTCATCCTAGCAGCAAGGCTCCGAACCCACCACCCTCTCCCAACTTCCTGTTCACTCAGATGAAACACTTTAGCATGTCCCTGCCCCTTTCAAATTCTCTTCTTAGTTCCCTGTTCTCTTAGTTCCCAACTCTCCTTCCCCACCAAAATAATGAAGTTGACTAAGTATGGAATGCTAGTTTTACAATGCATAAAAGAACATTTTCTGTTCACAATAGGCAAAATCTGGAAAAAACTCAAGTATCTAAGAACAGATGATTGGATAAAGAAGCTGTGGTACATAGACACAGTGAAATACTACTCGGCTCTAAGAAAAGATGAAGTCATGTGATTTGCTGCTACATGATGGCTCTGGAGAGTATCATGCTAAGTGAAATTAATCAGAAGGAGAACAGACACATAATGTCTCTTACAGGATATAAATACTATAGAGGGATAACAAATGCCCAAAGGCAACAATCAGAGAAGGTAAATATGACATTGATGGAGGGAAGTGGTCACTCTGGAGAACAGAATGATAGGTACTGGTGAAGGGACTGATGTTGGAACACTGTACACCTGAAACTCAGTCATGAATCACTTGGTATCTTTGTAACTCTTGCTGATTCCATACCAGTAACAATTATAGACCTCATTTTCATGACCTGATGGAATGGTTTGAGGCTCTTTATGTTCCTGGAGCAAGCAGGTGCCCTTGGGCTCTACTTGCATGAGACAGGTCATATGGAGATGTTACTGGTGCCCGCTCGAGCAAATCGATGATGAACGGGAAGACAGTGATACAGTGAAGTTTAAACTCAGAAGAAAACAGTTGCTAGTTTTAATCAACAAAAATATAGAATATTGAGTTATATCTAAATTTCAAATGAACGACAAATACTTTTTATTATTGATAGAAGTACTGTGATTTACAATACTGTTAATCATTGTATCCACTTGTATATAATTCTAACACTATCCCCCATCACCAATGTACTCACTTCCCTTGCCCCCAAACTCAGTTCTGAGATCAGTCTTCTTGTGTTGCATTTGGCCCGCTGTTGCTACCTTGCTGTGTATCTGTAAGTCCTACATATGAGAAAGATCATTCTGTATCTAAGCCTCTCCTTCTGATTCAACTTTACTCAGCATGATATTCTCTAGTTCCATTCGTGTTGCAGAAAATTGCATGACTTTGTCCTTTCTTAAAGCCACACAGTATTTCACTGTGTATATATAACACAACTTGCTGATCCATTCACCAGTGTTGAGTATTTGGGTTGTTTTCATATCTTAACTACTGTGAACACACATTACATATATACATAGTAGCTATATATAAACATGTACATATATTAGCATACTATATATACATGATATATAATATATATTTATATTATATAAGTACTTTCAAATTAATGTTTTTGTGTTTGAGGGTGGTAGATGCCAAGAAGTGGTATACCTGGGTTGTATGGGAGTTCTATTCCAATTTTTAGAAGCGATCTCTATTTTGCTTTTCATTGAGACTGAACCAGACAACATTCTCACCAACTATGGTTGAAGGTTCATCCACCAACACTGACTGTTTCTAACCTTTTTGATATGTGCCGTTCTCACTAAATGTGAGATAATATTTCAACATTGCTTCGATTTGCATTTCCCTAATTGTGAGTGATGATAAGCACTTTCGCATATATGAATTGGTCATCATTATGTCTTCTTTGAAAAAGCGTCTGTTCATTTCCTCTCCCTATTTTTTGGATGGGTTGAATTTTGTGAGTGTTTTCTAGATCTTGGATATCAGAACTTTATCTGATGTACTGTGTGTAATTTTCCCTTCCCATTTAGTAGAGTCTTTTTATTATAACTTGAATGACTTTTGCTGTGAAGAAACTTTTTTAATTTTATAGCATTCCTTTTAATTATTTATTTTTGTCTTTGCCTCTGTGGTCTTCTTGTTGAAGACCCCCGTGGTCAATTTCCTAAAGAATTCTGCTGATGTTTTCCTCAGTGTACTTTATGGATTTTGGTCGAATCTTCAGGTCTTTAACCCACTATGTTTTACTTTGAGTTTATTTCTATGAATGATGTGTGAAGTACAGTTATAACTCCGCTTTCTTTTCCTTTTTTTTAACAATCGGCTATCCAGTTTTCCTAGTACCTGTTGTTGAAAAACTTTTCTTTGCTCCAACTCATATATTATCTATTTTTCATAGATTAACTTTCTATAAATCTGGGGTTTAACTCGGTACTCTGGATTCTTTTCCACTATAGGTTCTATAGGTCTATCTTTATTCCAATATCACAGTTTTGTTTACTATTATAGTTTTGTAGTATAGTTTCAAAGTTGGAAAATGCAATGCCACCCGCTCCCCCTCCCCATTTTTTGAGGATTATTCTGGATATTTGGGGAACTTTATGGTTCTATACAAATTTTAGAAGCATTTATTTCAAGTCTTTGAAAAAGTCAGTGCAATTTTCACAGGTCACTTGTCACTTGTCACTTGTCTTCCTGTTCAGCAATTTGCTTGAGCAGGCACCAGTAACATCTCCAGATTCGTTGGGAATGAGGTCCATTATTGTTACTGTTTTTGGCATATTGAATACTCCACAGGTAGCTTGCCAGACTCTGCTGTGGCTCTGGGTTCATCCCAGGGGCCCAGTGGGTCCAGTATTTTTCTATGTCAGACCATCAACCATCCAGGGCCCATGGGGCAGAGCCCTAGTATTGCATTAAATCTGTATTCAACTTTCGGTAAGACAGTCATTTTGATAATATTGATTCTTTTTAGTCCATGAACAGGGAATATCTTTCCATTTCCTGGTATCCTCTTACAGTTCTCTTAGCAGTGGTTTACAGTTTTCTCTATATAAGTCTTTCACCTCCCTTGTTGATCCCTAGATATTTGTTTATTTTGTTTATTTTAAAACTATACTATGTAAATTTAGTGTTAAGGATAGAGACAAAGGTAGTTGAATTTGAATTGTTAAAACCAAGATCCCTAGATATTTGAAGTTTAGGTGCATTATTTTGAAAAGGACAGTCTAATTTCTTTTTCTTCTAGTCCATTAGAACTAGAAAAAGTTCATTAGAATTAGAAGTTCATTCATTCATCTCACTTGCATATATAAATGTCACAAATCAAATTTGTAATCTGATATCTTATCATATTATTTTATTATTTATAAAAGTGTTTTATGGATTTTCAATATGTAGTATCATGTCATCTTCAAATAGTGATAGTTTTACTTCTTTTCTAATCTGAATCCCTTGGATGTCTTTTTTCTCTTCTCTTTGCTGTGGCAAGGACTTTCAAAACTTGAGTAAGAGAGGTAACAATTGACATTCTTGCTAAGGCTTCTGTTTTGTTTTGTATTTTAATGTTATTATATCATCATGAGATAGACAATTACAAAGCTGTTTATGATTAGGTTTCAGTCATACAGTGTTCCAGCACCCATCCATCCACCAGTGCACATTTCTCACCACCAATGTTTCCAGTATTACTTCCCCAACCCCCATCTTAGGCTTCAAGGAGATATTTAATTACTGTTTAAATTTCTTTACTCAAGATTGGCCTGTTCACATTTTGTTTCCTCTTGGTTCAATCTTAGGTGTTCATAGGATTCTCAAATATCATCTGTTTCTTTTGAGTTCTCAATCTTGTTGGTATAAAGCTGTTCCTAATGGCTGCTTATAATTTTTTGTACTTTTTTTGTTTGCTATTTTGGGTCACACCTGACCATGCTCAGTGTTGGACACTAAGGGGCTGGTCTTAGGACCTGGCTCTTTCCTACCATAAGGCCCTAAGGGCAGAACCCAGAAGCCAGAGTGGGCTCTGTTTTTAAGGCAATAAAACTTCCAAAAGCCCAAATGTTTACATCCACTAGAAAAACACCTGTTTACAACACAGGATGTGCCTGGTCTTCTGAATACTCTGTCGCAATGACTCAGGATACTACTTGTGCTTTGCATCCCCTCTACCCAGAAAAAATTTGTATAAAAGGCTTAATCTATGCTCAGTAACTGGGACCTGCTCTCCATCCCCCTTCCTCCACTGTGTTGGTGTCTTTCTGCGGCAGCAGCAAGGCAGAAGCTTCTTCTAAGTTCTTCCCTCTCCTTTCTCAGGGATGAAGTCCAGCAAGATCTAGGTCTCCCTCGTTTGTGCCTGGGGCTGCTGGCCAGGGCCCCTAACACTGGTGGTACTTGGGGGACTATATGGGATGCCAGGGATCAAACCCTGGTCAGCAGCATGCAAGGAAAGTGTCCTACCCTGCACTATGGCTCCAGCCCCTTTTGTACTTTTAAAGTGTCTGTTGAGACTTTTCTGTCATCTCTGATCCTATTTGCTTGGTTTTTTATCTTTATTCTTGGTAAGGATTTTTTCTAGCTTAAGGTTTTCTAATGTTTTTCTTTCTTTCAAAGAACCAACTCCTGTACACATGACAACCTTTTAATGTATGTTCTGTAATCCATAGTCTGGAGGGGAAGGAAAAGAGAAAGAGAGATAAAGGGAAAGAAATAAAGAACCTGCCATGGAGGTGGGCCGGGGAAGGGGGAGGGAACCGGGGACGTTGGTGGTGGGAGATGGGCACTGGTGGAGGGACGGGTGCTGGAACACTGTATGACCAAAACCCAAATATGAACTTTTTAATTGTATATCTTTTTTATTTGTATATCTCACGGTGGTATAATAAAATACTTAAAAAAATTTAAAAAAATAAATAAACTATCACTCTGGAAGAAAAAAAAAAGAACCAACTCCTGGCTTCATTGACCTTTTGTATGGTTTTCTTATTCTCTATATCACTGATCTCCACCCTAATTTTTTTTATTATTTCCTGCCTTCTGGAAAAGCACTATTTATCATAAATATCTCCTATTCAACCTGTGGAACATGCTTATATTGGAAAAAAACATTTTTGAGTTGGGCCGGACTGATAATACAGCAGAGAGGGTGTTTGCCTTGCACGCAGCCGACCGGGTTTGGTCCCCGACAACCCCTATGGTCTCCCAAGCACTGCCAGGAGTAATTCCTGAGTGCAGAACCTACAGTAACCCCCCAAAAAGAAAGAAACAAATAAAGTAAGTTACATTTAAAAAAGGGGGAGTGTACAAACATGTGGGAATCAGAGGTTAGGTAAGACAGAGAAAAGAACAATGTGCTAATAACTGTCGAAAGGGCTAATACCAACCTAGAACTGAGCATTAAATAAAGGCAAAAAGATACACATGATAACCTCTAGGTGTATGTATTACAAGCCACAATATGTAAGAGAAGAAAGAAAGAAAGAGAGAGAAGAGAGGGAGAGAGAGAGGAAGAGAGAGAGGGAGGGAGGGAGAAAGAGAGAAAATAGATAAAGAACCTGCCATAGAGGAAGGCTATGGGAGGGGGAGGGAATCGGGGACATTGGTGGTGGGAAGTAGGCACTGGTGGAGGGATAGGTGCTGGAACACTGTGTGACTGAAACCCCCAAACATAAACAACTTTGTAATTGTTTATCTCACGGTGGTATAATAAAATATTAATTAAAAATAAGAAGCAAATTCATAAAAATGGGAAAAAAGGGAGGAGTGATAATACACAGGTATGGCATTTGCCTTGCACACAGCTGACCTGGATTCGATCCCCAGCATCCCATATGATTCTCTGAGCACTGCCAGGAGTAATTCCTGAGTGGAGAACCAGGAGTAATCCCTAAGCATCGCCAGATATGCCCCAAAAAAGCATAAAACAAATCAAAGCAAAAAATATATATATATATATTTCAGATATACCACTCAAATGAGAGCTGCTACTGGCTCTCCCTGTGCCCAGCTGATCACGAGGCACCCGGGAGGGAAGGTGGGTTCTACCCCTGGCCCGCCACCCCAGCAGAGCATCACAAGAAGGCAGAGGAACCCCACACCATTAGGACCACCATTTTCCACATCCAGACTCCCCACTTGTCAGTGCTCCACCCAGAAGAAGAGCTGATCACAAGCCCGGCTCGTCAATAAACGGTTCATCAATAAACGCTTAAGATTAGAGGTGACTACAAGAGTATTCCACCCACACAGCAGAGCCTGGCAAGCTACCCGTGTCGTATTTGATATGCCAAATACCAGTAACAATTATAGAACTCATTCCCATGACCTGATGGAATGGTTTGAGGTTCTTTATGTTCTTGGAGTGAGCAGTTGCCCTTGGGCTACACTAGCATGTGACAGGACATATGGAGTTGTTACTGGTGCCTGCTTGAGCAAATCAATGATAAACGGGAAGACAAGTGATACAAATGATACAAGTGATACCACTCAAATATGTAAATATATATATATCCCAGGTATATATATAGGAATGAGTTCCCATGGGAATATAAATATATTTATATTTGAGTGGTATATCTGAAATTTACCTTTATTTTATCCTGAAATCTCTGCCAAATCTATCCAACACATTTTGCATCTCCTCCCAAACAAGAGCAAAACTTCATGTTTCTGGACACCTACGTGATCCCATAATCTCTAGCAAACCTCTCAGAGCTTCAGTTTTCTCATATGAAAAGTGAAGGTAATTTCACTCAGCATGATAGTCTCCATGTCCCTCCATTTGCAGGTAAATTTCATAATGTCATCTTTTCTGACAGCCGCATAGTATTCCATAGTGTAGATGAACCACAGTTTCTTTAGCCAGTCCTCTGTTCTCGGGCATTTAGGTTGTTTCCAGATTCTAGCTATAGTGAATAGCGCAGAGATGAATAAAGAAGTACAGATAGTGTTTGTGCTATGTGTTTTTCGGTCTCTCGGGTATATTCCCAGGAGTGCTATTGCTGGATCAAATGGGAGCTCACTGGTATACTGTATTACTAAGAACCAATTATGATCACCTTTGTAATTGTATGTTTCACTGTGGTATAATAAAAAATTAAAAAAGAAAAAGAAAAGTGAAGGTAATAATAGTCACTTCAATAAATAAAATTTAAATTATTTATTATATATAAAGTATGTAACCCAAGACTTGGCATCCAAAAAGTACCTGAACTAGTACTCTATGTGTTAATTCACAGTTATTAAAAATGCTTCAGAAGGGGGCCGGAGCTATAGCACAGCAGATAAGACTTTTGCCTTGCACACTGCTGACCTGGGTTTGATCCCTGGCATCCCATATGGTCCCCCGAGCACTGCCAGGAGTAATTCCTGAGTACAGAGCCTGGAGTAACCCCTGAGCATGGCCGGGTGTGATCCAAAAAGCAAAAAATAAATAAATAAATAAATTAAATTGCTTCCAGAAGGGAAGCGGTATGATGAATATAGAATGCAATAGTGAGGGAACTTTTACAGGATATCACCATGTATACATATGTATATATATATATATATATTTATATATATATATGCCAACAAGTTCTTGTGATTGTGTTTTTATATAGATCAGTGACATGAGGGGATGTGTGGAATGTGGGGTGATTCTCGTAGCCCATTTTGGCCTCTCACTGTGCTCAAAAGAGGCCATAGCTATCTATCTCTCACTCAATACTTCCCCTGACCATCATTAAGGGTGGTCATCTGCTTCAAGGCAAGTCCTGCTTCAGTTTACATAAGAATTTCAGTTTCTTTTGCATAAGTAACACAATCACAACAGGTGAAAAGTGGACTGAAGGAGAACAACTTAAATTAGAGACAAAAAGGATAGAAATATTGCAAGATTACAAACTTCTTATCAAGATGGACTTTTATTTTTCCTTTTTGGTATGCAGAATAGAACCCAATAAGGAATATCAAGATACTAGAGGAAATGAGGCAGATGAAGACAGAAGATGATATCATTATCCAAGACAACTCCCTGTGCTTCCTGTCACCAAGGAAGAGTAATCAGCAAAGAACAATGATGTTCATCTCAAAGCGTTTGATTATGTCAAGTTTCCAAGCGAAAAGCAAGTTTCACTTTTGTGATGCCAAGAAATAAGCATGACTTACTGATTTAGAGATTGCAGCACTCTCTGAACGCAGGAAACCCAGACATTGTCTCAAATGCATTTTAGTCATATTAAGACATGAACTTGTTGGGACTGGGAGACAGCACTGCAGTTAAGACACATGCCTAGCACGTACACTATCTAGATTTGATTCCTGGCTCCACATGGACCCCTGAACTCCACTGGTTACACCCATTTGGCCCTGGAGGCCCCAGCATTACTGGGGAGGCCCAATATCCCAAGTACCACAGGGTTCTAACAGCACTGAATCCTTGGGTCTCTGCATTGAATCATCAGTACAGCTGGCCAAGAATGTCACCAAAAATCCTAAGCACTGCTAGAGAACTCCATCCACTCCAAAGAGATATGAGCTTGCTTCCTGTAAAGTGAGCAGTATGTAGATACAGGAGACACCTCTACAACTCACTATATATATGCATATATATATATATACATATATATAGTGAGTTATATATATAGTTTTATATATATAAAACGATCATTCTAGTCATTTTCCTATGTAGCTATATATAAATATAAATATATGTAAATATATATTTATATAGAACTATATATATATATGACTAGAATGATCACCTCCTTGCACTGATATATCTAGACTTTAGCACCTTCCACATCAACTTGTTCTTCCTTAGGTCAACCTGGTTCCTGAGGTCCTGGGCATTTCAAAATGAGTGTTACCCCAGTCAACAAGGGGTCTCAGGTGTGAACTGAAAGACTAGCATCAGTTTTTAGGATTCTGAAGAATTACTTTTCACTTAAACAAGAATTCTTAGAATCTCCTATTTCCCTAGCTCTATGGAGTGTGGGCTCTGGATGATGAAACACTCTTAAGGCTGATGCTTAGCATCACAGAATGGACTGGCTAGAAGGGAGTTCAGGAGACATCCCTCTGATGGAGCCCCAAGACAAGAGTTACCTTGCCCTGATCTCCCAGTTAGTCATCATCATCTGATGCTCAAACCAACAGTGATTCTAGCAAAACTCAACAGAGCAAGGACTCAGCAAAGCAGAGAAAAGACAAGCATAAGTTGGGGAAATACTTTGCTTGGCCCAAAGTTTTGCGATCACACTTGGATTGATGAAAATATTACAGAAGATGGGGCCGGAGCGATAGCACAGCAGATAGGGCTTTTGCCTTGCATGTGGCTGACCTGGGTTCGATCCCGGCATCCCATATGGTCCCTCAAGCACCACCAGGAGCAACTCCTGAGCACAGAGCCAGAAGTAACCCCTGAGCATCACCGGATGTGACCCAAAAAAGCAAAAAAAAAAAAAAAAAAAATAAAAGAGAAAATATTACAAAAAAATCCAGATCCAGCAGGACAAAGAAGCATGAGTGATTTTTTTTTTCTGAGCTGTCAGGCTCTGTGTGTCCATATGTAGCCAAGGGCATGCACATCACAGAACCATGTCCCCAGTGAGAGCCACAGCCTTGGAGGACATTGTTCTGGGAGTTGCTGTCGTTTGACCTGGCAGACATCCACTGTTCTTCCATGCTATGGGGGGCCCCACTGTGGCCTTTGACTGAGCGGCAGTATGGCATCCCCACCACCACCTAAACCCAAGATTCCTGTAGGATGACAGTCCTATGGTCCCCATCCTTAAGGACATGAATCTTGTGTGATACTTTGCTTTCCTTCCCTGGAATAGAGTGAAGTCTCAGAATCACAGACTGCTCACCATGTCCAAAGCATATCACAGAAGTCATTCCAACTCAACTGACTACAGAGGCCTTTCCCCCCCCCCAACCCTTTCATGCATTCAGCTTACTAAGGGGAACACACATGTGGTTTAATTTAGAAAGACTGAGAGACACTTTTTAGCAGGCTAAAGGGCAAGAGAGGAAGGTAAAATACGTCACATTCAGACCAACAGAAACCCCTGGTCTTGCCATGACATGTGGTGCTTTCAAATGGGTTCTTACTTAGTAACTTAATTTTGAGAGGAGAGAATCAAAGGAACCACCCCAAACTTTTGCATACTTGGTTTTTGTCTAGGACACAAAACGCAAAACAGCTGAGACCACTCAATAAACAAGCCAAAGACAGTCCCAATGACAGATGAGAATAAATCAACTTGGCATTTCTCACTGTCAGAGCAGAGTTTCTTCATTGTAAAGCAGTCACCAAAACAGAAACTCAACCTGAGGCACCTCTGCACTCCCGGGTAGCAGGACCCGAAAGGGTCCTCTGGAACCAGGGATTCCATTCCTCAAGCCTGTATCAGCTTCAGAGTCACAAGACTCTCCATGAACATAGAGAGCTCTAGGTCTTCCCTCTCAGGTCTGGAGACCAGGAGAAAAGGGATGTGGGGGTAGGGGTAGCTGCCCAGGCAGGGGGAGTCTACACTGTTGCCCCAACTGAGGCCACTTCCCTTCTAGGATGCCTGGGATTTTCCACCCCAGCAGGGGAAGGTAAAACAACGAGGACACAGTATACAGGATCTCCCCACACACACTTGAATCTGAAACCCAGTAGGGCAGATGTGCCCTTTCTCTGAGCCAGGGGGAAGAGGGCTCAGCCCCGGCTCACCTACTTACCCCCGCCCACCCCAAAGCTGGGGTCAGAGCCAAAGGTGACCAGGAGCTACAACAGGGCATGAGGCTGAGACTCTGAGGGCCAGAATGGGAACGAACCAGAGCTTTGGCCCCCAGGCCTGGCTTCCCTCCAAGATCAGCTGGAACTTTCCAAATGCGCATACCACATGTTGCTCTCCTAGTAATATCATCACTTTTCCCAAAGGAGAGACATTTCCCAGAGCCCCACTTGCCTGGTGTCTGCTCTGAAGGGTCAGTCCTGGAAGGCACTGTTTAAGTCACCCGTGCTTCAGTTGCAAACTTCTTACGACTTAGTGACGAGTGAAAGCACACTCTGACAGCAACCAAGTCCCAGTGAACCCTGCCTCTGCCCCCGCCCCGCCGACCCCTGAAGGTTACTCCCTCCTGCTAAATCACAGGCCCCACCATAACCCCCCAACTAAAGAGCTGTGAAGAGTGCTGCCCCTCCAAGAACTGCTGAGTCAATGGAAGTTCCTTTTCTCCCCTTCACTTTTAATACATCGGTAAACTCTGAAATGGAGTCCAATGACACAGGGCCAGTCCCAGGCAGTGACTCTGAGGAGCACTGACAGACCCAGCCAGTCTCAGATGGGAAAGTAAAGGAGGCCAAGTTAGTGTGGTTTCTCTTCTTCCCACGCACAGCGCCCTTTGTCCTGCCACTTCTTGGTCTCTACTGACAACCACTTCAAGCCAGTGATGGTGCAAGGTGGTAGGACGGGACTAAGATAGTTAATGCTGACAGCACACCTTTTCCTGGTCATTTGTTCATATTGAAATGAAGCATTTTCCCAGTGAAAAGCCCCATGGAGATTCAAAGGAAGTGAGTTATAGGAATGATGGGTGTTAGGCTAATACTCTGGCAAAAAGAAAGTCTGTTTTTTCTGCAAGTACATACCAGTGCATGGCTGAGCCATCAAGAGTCCCGATGCTAGTGATATGCAAGGTGCCAAACTGTGTCCTGCCCATCTCTACGCCCACCCCACAACTCCACACCCCACCCCCATCAGACATAATTTACCCTCTCCCATATGCCAGAAGCACAGTCAAAGGTTTAGTGCCCTTGCCCTTAAGGGCTACTTTCAAGATCTGAATAATGATGAAGACCCTGAGGCCAGAGAGATAATGGGGGGGGTGAGGCCATTTCTTTTTTTTTTTTTCTTTCGGGGTCACACCCAGGGATTGCTCAGGGATTCCTGGCTCTGCACTCAAGAATTACTCCTAGTGGTGTTCAGGGAACCATATAGGATGCTGGGGATTGAATGTGGGTGAACCGCATGCAAGGCAAATGCCCTCCCACCGTGCTATCACTCTGGCCCAAGGCACCTGTCTTGACCACTATGTACCCTGCTTTGATCAGCAGCCCTACCAATGGTTCCCCAAGCACTGCCACGAGTTATTCCTGAGCAAGAGACAGGCGTAAGCCCTGAGCGCTGCTAGGTGTGGCCCAACCCCTCTGCCCAAAATAATACTAATGATGATCAGACTGCACAGGGCAAAGTACAGGTTTCTAACATAATACCACTCAGCAGAAGGCCTTGTAAATGGGAAAGAGGAAGATACATATCTAAACCCTTAGATATGTATCTAATATCTAAACTCAGAGGCCAGGTTGGGGGATCTTAATGTTCTTTAAAAGCAAAAATGGGGAGGGGTGCGGGGAGAGAGACATAGTACAATGGGTAGAGCTCTTGCCTTGTACTGACTGACCCGGGTTCAATCCCAGGGTTTGAACCCTGGCTCTGCACCCATAGTAATTCCTGAGTGCAGAGCCAGGATTAAGCCATGCACATCCCCAGTACAGCTCAAACCCCACCCCCAAAAAGAAAGGAAAATTCACCTTTTTCATTTTGGTTTTTCTTCAAAATTTTGTACAAAAACATATTTTTAATAAAACACACTCATTTCATCAGAGGAAGATGTCTGGGAGAACAGCTGATGGGTGATGTGGTGGTCTGGCTCATACATAGTTCACTTATGGACAAGACATCATGCAGGCTGAGGTCTGATTAGGAGAGGTTAACCCAGAGACCCAAGCCAAACGTCACAAAGGCAAGTGTTTCTTGCAAAATTACTATGCACCAGGAATTTTTCGTTCTTTACTTCATTTTATCTTCATGGGAAGAACTGTTTCTATCCCAGTTTTATAGCTGAACAAACAAGGGCACAGAGCCTTAGCCAGGGTAACTTGGCCAGGATCAAACAGCTAGCCTGTGGCAGAGTTCACACTGAAGCCATGTGGGGAGGAGAACTAGGCACTGCATGGACTAGGGTGCAGGCTTCGCATGCAGAGACCCGGTATGATCTGCAAGCACCTCACTGTCCCTCAAGCACCATCAGGAGTGAGCTGAGAATTGTCCCTAAGCACTGCTGGGTGTGGGTCCAAAATTAGAATAAATAGAGTTCTGAGCTCTAACTTGCATTCATTAGAACTGTCTGGGATTGGGGGCGGAGGGCTGTATGATGACACAGTAACTTAAGTGCCTATCTGGCAAGTGCAAGATCAAGTCTTTGCTCATACTCCCTGCTGACTGCACCCTCTGAAGCAACCCTGACTCCTAGCAGTTCTGCTATTCTCCCAGCAAGGAAGAACAAGAAAGTGCCTCCTGGCTTACAAAGCACCCAGGGCAAGTTGAAGCCCTAGGCTTCAAGCATGGGGCAGCCACAAGTACTGGGGGCTCCTGACCACCCTGGGATCTCAGAACTTCTACAGGAAAAAAAAAATGCCTAGATGACAAATAGATAACTGAGTATTATAGTGTGTGTGTGTGTGTGTGTGTGTGTGTGTTTCTATGCATTGAAAAACCAATGTGAGTAGCCCAGAAGCCTGGCCCAAATGGTAGCAGAAACAGAGTTGAATTACTGCAGTGGGAGGCCACGCTGATTGGACTTGGAGCCGGGATTTGGGCTCCTCCACCCATTCCTCCACCTCCATATCGGTAGGCGTGACTATGATCTCCCAGCCACCACAGCCAACAGCCGGAAGAGACACTCCAGACCCACAGTTGTGCTGGCATGCAGCCGCTCCATGGCGCGCAACAATCTTAGACAATAATGAAATTTAGGACCAGGTATTTCCCAGGATCTTTAACATTGATACACTGCAATGATCATTCTAGTTGCAACAAACTGGAGAGGTTATGGGGAATGGGGAATTATGATGTCACACTAGAACTCACTATTGAATATTCACATAGGGACATCATAGACCGTTAATATCTGTATGGCAAGCCACAAAGCATAAGAGAAGAGAGAGAGAAATACAGGGACAGAGTCAGATAGAGAAAGAAAATGTGCCTGCAATAGGGGCAGGCTGGGGTTGGGTGGGGGGAGTGCATGGGATGTGGGTGGTGGGAATGGGGCACTGGTGGAGGGATGGGTGCTGGAACACTGTATGACAGAGTCCCAATTATGAACATCCTTGTAATTGTATATCTCACATGGTGTAATGAAAATAAAAAAAAAAAGTACTGCAGTGATTCGGGTGTTGCCACAGAGAAAGGAGGTGGGGAAAGGAGAATCATTGTTCTAGTATGTGCTGGAATCCTCTTGGTTCTTTTTTTTTTTCATTTTTTTCTTTTTTTTTTTTTGGTTTATGGGTATGCAGGGGATAAAACCCCATGCAAGACAAATGTCCACTGCTAAACCAGCCATTCTCAAGGTGTGTGTGTGTGGGGTTGAGGGCAGGGGTTGGTGTTATCAAGACATTCTAAAGAGCCAAAGGTAAGCATCAAATAAATAGGTGGAGAGCTTGGCATGAAAGGAGGCTCTACCAGCAGGATAGGGGGAGCAGAAGAAGAAAACAAGACTGGAAGGTAGTTATGGGTGTTAAAACTGATTGAGAAACATACTAGAAACGACATCCCACTCTCTGACGTCCTCTTGGTACATTCTATTATGTACTTCCTATCTTAAAAACAACAATAACAACTTTTAAGTGGGGGGAATGTATGTTGCTGTTAAGTCACTATTTGAAATTTACTGAATCACATTAAAAATAAAAAGGACCTGAGCAGACCAAATTCCACACCACAGAGACCTCACCATCTATGGCGGGTTGGGAGAGGCTAGGTGGCCTCTCATCCACTGCAGGGCAGAGCCAGGGCCTGGCCCTCAGTTGCTCAAGACCTCAGCTCACTAGAAGTAAAACCACCACCCTCCAGCCTCTCATTTTCAGTTTCAAACGAAAGACCCTGCTTGCCTTAGCAACTGCCTCTAGAAAGTCGGTGGGAGAAGGGCAGCCTCAGTTTCCCTGAAGTGCTGTGCACACAACAAAACTTGAAAAATCAGTTCATGAACGCCTAAGTAAGAGGTGCTTGCCTAGCAAGCCTACAGGAACCTCTGCAAAGCGGAGCAGCTGATTAAGATGTTAATGCCCTGTTTTGTAAATACCGCCTTGGTTTTGTTGTTGGTTTATTTTGTTTTTATTTGTTTTTGGTTTGGATTTTTTTTTTTCTGGGCTGCACCGGTCTAGTTTCAGCCTGGAGCCAATCGCCAGCTCCCTAGGTGTCTAGGAAGCTGTGGGGTAAACTCGGTCTCCAGCCTATTTGCATGAGACCAGGGACCCTCCTGCGAAGGAGGCTGTCAAGTGATTGTCACCACCAAGAGGGCAAAGCCTGCTCCAGCGTGACACCGTGCAGAAGGTGGGGCTGGAGGGGCCAGGAGACAGCACCTAGAGGGGTCCACTGGGGTCCACTGCTTCAGCTGCCTCTGGATTCCGACCAAGCCCCACAGCAGGAGGGAGCTATGATCACAAATTCCAGAAAATGCCACCCAGTCCTCCTTTGACATACCGTCAAAAAGGTGAGTACCTCCCTCCCCAGATTGAAACAGCCGCGTCTTCCTGGGAGGTGGCTCCCCAGGGCCAGGTGGGAGCACGCAGGTGAAGCGCTGCCACGTGGTGGCAAGAAGCTAGCCTTTGCGCGTCCTGTGCGCTCAGCACTGGGGGTTCACGAAGAGGAGTGCGTGGGCTTTGGGGCCCCGGAGACAGCTCTTTGCAATTGTGGGTTCAGGGGCGCTCCAGGAAGCAGAAGTCTGGCTGGGAGTTCCAAGTTTCACCGTATTTGCGCGCAGAAGGCAGATGGGCTGTGGTGTGGTCTAAGGGAAACTTTGGGCCAAAATATCATTGTCTAGATTTATATATGGGGGTGGGGAGAGAGAGACAGAGACAGAGAACAGAGACAGAGACAGAGATACTGAGAGATAAATGCACTGGAAGGCTAAAGCTCAAGCCAGTTCATCTGATAATGAAAGTGTTTAATCATAGTTTTAGTGTACCCCCCGGCTTTCTGTTAAACCTCGTGTATAACTGAGGCTTTACTTTCTTAAGCATGCCAGAGTGCTGAGTCACTAAAAAAAAAAAAAAAAAATTAAGGGGGGGACTAGAAAAGAAAGTAGAGTGATCCTGCTTCTGGGGGCTGGCCTCAGTAAATGACCTAAGCGGCACTTCCCACCCCCTCACCCCCGGTCGTGATTCTGTGATGCTTAAAAACGTCACATTGCACAATCTTAATAAGGTTTCCAATCAGCCCCACCCGCCTTGGCCCCACCCCGCACCCTCCAACAAAGATTTATCAAATGTGGGATTTTCCCATGAGTCTCAAAATTAGAGTTTCAACTCCCAATAAATATGAGGCTGGGGATGCCTGAGGTTCATTCTGACCTCGAGCCCACCAGGAACGAAAGAGCGCTCCTCTGCCCTCCAGCAACCCAGCCATGAGTTCGCTCTCCCCACGTAAGTGCAGGAAAGTCCTGGCGCTCGGGCGGCCGCGCGCTGTGCTGCTGGCGGCCCCGAGGGGGTGTGTCGCGGCGCTGGGCTGGCGGGCGGCCAGGGGCAGGCGCACTGCGCCCCCAGCGGTCCCGCGGCTCACCCGACGCCTCCCTTCCCTCCGCTGCAGGCGCCTTCAGTTCAGTTGCCTTATCCCTGGCGCTGCTCCTGGGACTGGCTACTGCTTTTCCTACGCCGCTCCCCGTGGGAGAAAAGGCCACAGATGACGCCGCCCCCAACTGAACTACCCATCAACTTTTCCGACAGAACCGAAGATCTCATTAAGTACATCCTCGGCAAAATCTCTCTGCTGAAAAAGGAGGTGGGTAAGCGTGATGAACGGGAAGGAAAGGTTCTGAGGTAGGCTGTGGGGGCCCTGGACGTGGACAGGGTCTGCATTTGCCTTGGGGGCGGCAGGACTCCGTTTGATTCTCGAGGGGCACCCTGGCGTGAGCGTGCTTCTCTGCTGCTAGCTTCTAGGACTTGCGTTCTCTCCTGGAGATGGATCATGGGACTGGTCCGGGCCGTGTCCACTGGGCCCTCCCCAGCTCTGCGTCTTGCCTAACTAAGCTCAGGGTTCCTTTCTCTCTGGTGAGAAAGTGACATCTGTCCTACTTCTTGCTCCTCCGTGGACCTAAACTAGAAAAAATGTCCAAGTGAATCTTCAGCATCTTAGCAGAAATCAGGGCTTTTAGGGAACGAGAGCCTGATGGTTAGGGGTTCCCTGAGGTCATTCCGGCAATCAGATGCATGTCCCCAAGCCACGGACCCCCTCCAAAGTGCTAACATCTAATGTCAAGCAGGTCACTGCGACTTCCACACTGAAAAGGCCAGGTGGTTTGGCTGTTTGGGAAGAAGAAAACATAAGAGAGACTCGGAACCCCCCCACCCAGCAAATCAATGAAGCAGAGTATGCTTCATTGTGGTCTTGGATAAATTTCTCCCCACCTTACCTTGGGGTCTCATCCTTCACATTATGGGATTGGGCTAGAGCAGTGGTTTTCGCTTTTTATACCTGCAGATTGGTGAAAAATAGAAATATTCCACAGGCTCTTTTTATAACAGTGCCACTACCTGATGCAGGTGTGTTATGTGTCGAGAGGCTATGATGTTTCTGTGAGCCATGAAGAGATTTCTACAATCCAGCACTGATCTGTAGACACAGCAGAGAACCACTGGATTGGACAATGACTTAGGTCCTTTAGCTGGAACATTCTATGGCTTCACTTACATTCTTCCTAGTAGAACTGCTGTCAGGAACTAAGTACCTAATAAGCTCTAGGTACCTGTTATAAATGTTATGTCTCACCCTCACGATAAACAAACAGGGAGCTGCTCCCTCTCCAATTTGGAGAGAGAGAGACACAGAAACCAATTACCAAGAGCCTAGAACTGGACCCAGCATTTCCAGCTCTACTGGACCTTGTCTGCATGCTGGAACTTCTCTGGCCAGAGTAGCACTCGCATCAGCCCTCTAGTGGTTCTTGTTTCAGGGACATTTTTATGACAACGATTTTGTTCTCCTTCTGCAGATGTGTAGCAAGTATGGAAAGTGTGAAAACAGCCAGGAAGTACTGGCAGAGAACAGCCTGAGCCTTCCGAAGATGGTAGACATAGATGGATGCTTCCAGTTTGGATTCAATCAGGTACGAACAAACGTGCCAGGCTTACTCTTTGCTCTCCCTATTGTTCTCCCTCACTGCTGGTGCCTGTCTACCCTGGGGAGTGAGGCACCAATAAGGATGCACAGATGTAAAGGATGGCATGTGGGTTTCATGAAAAAGCTTTTTAAAAAGTGCTTCTGAGGCAAGATACCTCAGAAACTCAGCCTGTTCAGACAGCCTCTTTGTGCTGGAGTTTTCCAGATGGCAAATGTTAGAACCCAGAGCAAGGATTTGCTGGTTCAATCCAGACCAGGTAATCCAAGATCACCTAAATCTTAGGGTCACTGGCTAGCATTTTGTTCCCCCTCCAGACAGTAAGATAGCCTGTACTCACAGGCATGTTCCATAAAAGGAGGATTTGGACCCACACTGACAAGGGCACAAATGTAGCCAGAGGACAGGATTTAAGGGGAGAACCAGAGAAAGGCCCTTTTATCACATGCAAGCATCTTCTATCATTATAGTAATAATTACTATTATGATGATGATTATTTGAGTTTGGGGACCACAACTGGCAGTGCTTGGAGACTAGCCCCTGCTTGTGCTTGTGGGTCACTCCTGACAGTGCTCAAAGGACCCTGAGATTCCCATTTGCAAAGCAGATGCTCCAGCACTTTCAGCCCTCAATCCAACTCCAGCTGTTGAGCATCTCACCTGATCACGTGATGTCTCTGGTTGTCCAGATGCCTCAAATGGCAGCTAATGCTATTCAGTGTCTCAGGACATGATGTCTAAGAATACCTGAAGTTTCCTAGGGGTAAAAGGGAAAGATGCTGAAGTAAGGGAAAGCGTAACTTAAAATCAATTGCATCTTGCTGGCACTGATGAATTTTCTGCCATCTTCCCTCATAGGAAACTTGCCTGATGAGAATCACCTCTGGTCTCTTGGAGTTTCAGATATACCTGGAGCATCTTCAGAAAGTGTTTGAGGGTGATAAGAAAAATGCCAGGGATGTGCATAACAATACCAAAACCCTGGTTGAGCTCCTGAAGCAAAACGTGAGTGTATCCTCTAGCATTTTGTTTGTTTGTTTATGAATGAATAAACAGTCTATACAACATGAAGATATACTCCTGAGCACTAAAACTTTTTTGGTGTGTGGCCATACCCAGCAGTGTCCTGGCTCTCTGCTCGGGGATCACTCCTGGCAGGGCTTGGGAAACCATAGTGGTGCTAAGGATTGAAACTAGATTGCCCATAGGCAAGGCAAGTACCTTAACCCTTGTATACTTTAAGTACAAGCCCAGAGTTAAAACCTCTTGCTTTTTAGAAAGGAAGCTCTCTCCTACAAAAGACATCCGTCACTGTATTTAAAACTCTATTAAGTGAAATGGATTTTACCATCAGTTTCTAGTAGATTAGGAAATTTCTTCTGTGGAGGCAGAAGAAAGCCCACCCATCCCTGTTCAGTGATCCACACTGAACAAAGAACAGAGAGCACCAAAAAGTTATTTTAATATTGCCAAGTGACATTCTTTTCATTGTGGTAGTTTCTACTCTTTTCCACTTTTGTGAGAAGAACTAATGCAGAGAACTTGTGAAAGACTACAAAAGCATGTCCCAAAGCTTTGCCACCAACAAATGTCACAAAGACTTGGTGGCCCAAGGTGCAGAGAGCCAGTGCAATGAGAACAATGAGAAGGCCCCACTCAGAGGAGCAAAGTGGACACTCAGAGCTGATCCTGCCTCTGATGGATCTCTACCTTAAACCAGTGTTGCCCCCACTGCTCCCAGCCACCACCCCATCATTGGCCACAGGAACCCAAGCAGGATAGGCTGGCAGGAGGAAACACCAGCCCTGACCAAGGCGCAGGGCAGGTGTCCCCTCTCTGTCCCACTCAGTCCAGGTGCGAACATTTCTTCAGAACCCAGAGCATCCCTCCCTTGCAAAGAACTTGTTCCCTCTCTAAATAGTCTGTTTTGGTTTCATTCAGGTGAAGAACCCCAATGAAGTAACCACCCCAGACACCAACCGCGTAATGCCAATGTGCTCAACAGACTACAGTCCCAGAAAGACTGGCTACAAAGCACCACATTCTGGGTGATGCTGAAGAGCCTGGAGGAGTTCCTGCAGTACAGCCTGAGGGCCGTCCGGATCATGTAGCTGCTCGTCTTCGAGCAGTCTCGAGCACGGGCACTCGCCCCCTTAGTCAAAACTCTGCTCTCTGGGCACAAGACTTATGTTGTTCTCTATGAAGAACTCAAGTGTGGTCATTGGGACACTATCTTAATTATTTTTTAATTTATTAATATTTAAATCTGTGACATTAATTTATAGGTGATATGATATTTATATTTCTATGAAGTATTGAGTGAACTCTTCTGTATTCATTTTGGGAAAACAATGTTAAAGTGCTGTGCAGCTTGAATACCCTCATTGTTTCAGAGCCAGACCATTTTTTGAAATGAGTGGGCTTACCTCAAGTAAATTGCTAACTTATATGTATTTTGACTAAATATTTATACGATATTTATATAATGTTAAATGGTTTTTGTACCAGTAAATATCTTTTTGTAAAAAAAAATGCCTCTGTGATGCTTAATATAAACAAGGTTTATGTCACCATTAACACACACACACACACACACACACACAATGATTATCAACCAGAAGACGATATAACTGAGCACAGCTATGACCTAATACTACCTGTATTGCAGTTGTCACATGACTTAACCCTAGCGTTTGCTTACTCATACATTTGTACTTAGGTATTCAGTCATTTACTTTGCTCTAAAGCCATATCCAGTAGTGCTCAGGAGACCAGCCATGACCAGGGATTGAACCTGGGCCTCCTGCAGGCAGAGCATGAGTCCAGTTCTTGGTGCTGTCTCTCTAGCCCTTACATATTTCTTTTAATGTAGTCACCATAAAGTTACAAAGTTATTCATAATTGGACTTCAGACATATAAGGCTTCAGCACCAATCCCTACACCAGTGTCCACTTCCCTCCACCAATGCTCCCCCACTTCTGTTTGCCTCCCACCCACCTTTGCTTCTATGAAGGGCTCTGTGTGTATGTGTGTGTGTGTGTGTGTGTGTGTTCAGCACCTCTTCCTCCTCCCAGTTGAATACATACCTTTTTTTTGCTTTTTGGGTCATAACCGGCAATGCTCAGGGGTTTCTCCTGGCTCTGCACTCAGGAATTACTCCTGGCAGTGCTCGGGGGGACCCATATGGGATGCGCGGGATCGAACCCAGGCCGGCACAGGCCAGCCCAGCGTACAAGGCAAATGCCCTACCCACTGGGCTATCGCTCCAGCCCCTGAATACATACCTTTTTAAGGGACATGGGAAAATATGTGACTTATCTAAGTTATCCAGTTGGAAAGTAAGGCATAGGCACACAGTTGAAATCCCAGTCTGAGGCTAGGTAAGACAGAAAATGGAACAGTTTGCTAACAATTGTCGAAAGGACTAATACCAACCTAGAACTGAGCATTAAATACAGGCTAAAAGATACACATGACAACCCTTTAATGTATGTTCTGTAATCCATAGTCTGGAAGGGAAAAGAAAGAGAGAGAGAAAGGGAAAGAAATAAAGAACCTGCCATGGAGGCGGGCTAGGGGAGGGGAGGGAACCGGGGACGTTGTTGGTGGGCGATGGGCACTGGTGGGGAGGGATGGGTGCTGGCAGCTGTATGACCAAAACCCAAATATGAACTTTTTAATTGTATATCTTTGTGATTGTATATCTCACGGTGGTATAATAAAATACTTAAAAAAAAAAAAAAAGAAATCCCAGTCTAACAGCTTCTAGATCCTAAACCACTAGATCTCATGCCTCTAAGGGAACTAAATTATATAAAACTTCTAGATAAGTTTTTTCTTCTTTTTGGGTCACACCCAGCGATGCTCAGGGGTCTTTTACTGACTCTGCACTCAGGAGTTACTCCTGGCAGTGCTCAGGGGACCATATTGGATGCTGAGGATCAAACCAGGGTTGGCCATGTGCAAGGCAAACGTCCTACTGCTATACTGTCACTCTAGCCCCAAATTCCTGATACATTAATATAGGAAGCACACTTAAAGATCATAAGCAGGACCAGAGAGAGAGAGTCCAGGAGCTAAGTTGTTTGCCTTGCAGTTTGATCTCTGGCACCATAGATGGTCCCCTAAGCCTTCCCAGGAGGGATCCCTAAGTATAGAGTCAGTAGTAAGTCCTGAGCATTGCAGGGTATGGCCCAAACACAAAAAACAAAAATCAAAAGACTTTGAGATGTTGCAATAACTTGTAAGACATTGTGATGTGCAAAATTCCAAATAACTACAAGTTCTGCTTCTCTCCTCTGGGTTCTTCAAATACTGAACATATTTATCTGTTACGGCACATACTACAGATTGTATTCCAATCAAAAGTGATGGACATTTCTCTTTGCAGTCAGCATGTGTGACCCTCAAAAAGACAAAAGGCATTATGTTCCTCTTTGCATCTGAGCTTATGACCATGAAAGCCCCCCTAAAACTTTTGTTGAATGAAGAAGGCATATTTAGCAGAATAAATTTAAGATGTTTTATGAAATTCTTGTGGACATAGAACTGTTGATCAGTGAACAAGGAAATTACAGATATGTTAACTTATAAAACACCCATCTTAGGAAATACAGCAAGAGTTCGAAGCATTGTAAGGTTGTCAAGAGGAATCACTAGGGCTCTCCATCTTTGGAGTAGTCCACGTTCTCCCTTGAGCACGTTACTCTCCTCTCTCTCTCTCTCTCTCTCTCTCTCACTTTCCCTCCTCCTTCTCATCCTAAATCCTCCTTAATAAGAACTTGTTTTACTTCACTGCTAAAAAAAAAGGAGTCACTAAGCATTTGAGGCATGTTATGTCTACCTCGGTGTCCTCTTCTTTCCCATGAACAATTCTGCTTCTTCCCTGGACTGGTGGAGACAGAAACAATCTGGGTAAGTGCACATGGCCCCACACCTCAACATAATGTTAGGAATGTGGTAAATATATCCCTCTTCTACACCAGCAATGTAAGAATTGTCTCCTAATAAAGCATTTCCCACTCTCATCTACACGGGAGGGATTCTGCTGAAGAAGGGAATGTCACAGACATCCAAGGCTGAGAGGAGTGAAGCCAGAAAAGAGCCACATACTCTGATGACTAGAAAGCAGAGATCAGAAATGGCCTTCCTAAAATGAAGGCCAAGAAGAAAAAAGAAGGCAAAAAAGGTGGGACCAGAGCAATAGTACAGTGGGTAGGGTGTTGCCTTACATGCAGTGAACCTAGGCTCAATCCTCAGCATCCCATATGGTCCATGAGCACGGCTAGGAGTAATTCCTGAGCACAGAGCCAAGAGTAAGCCCTGAGCACTGCCAGTGTGTCCCCCATCCATCAAATACTCTGATACATTTGTGACTCTGTCAATGATCTGGTCCAAGCCTCCTGCTCTCCCCCCCTTGGTCATCTTCCTTACATTCTTTGTGCAATTGCTCGTAATGTAGACTGTGTGCTCTCAACCACAGAGCACTCTGCTGATTCACATCTCTGACATGATGCTCCCTATGCCTGAAATGTTCTTCCTGCCCATATTTGCCTGACTAATTCTGTCATATTTTAACACCTCAATCAAAATATCTCTTCTTTATGGAAACCTCCACAACTGCCCTCCCTAGCTTAGCCAGATCTTCTCCTACTGTCACCCAAGGACAGGTTCTTAGTGAACATCACATTTCCCTTGCCTAAACCACATTCACATAGTCTCTGTTCTGTGTCTTTGTTACACTGTAAATTAATGAAGCCTGGGACCATGTCTATCTTGTTCACTTCTATATCATTATTTCTCTTCTTTTTCTCTTAGAAGTTTTAAATTTCTTAAAAAGTTTAGAGGTTTTTAGAAATGTCTAGAAATTATCCCACGTCAGATAAGAAGTCAGGGGCAGGCTTTGAGTAGCAGAAAGATACTGAGATTTTCATTTTAATGTGATCGCTTCAGTTTCAGTGCAAAGAATGGAAAAGAAGCTGGAAGAGATTATCAGAAGAACATTCCAGAGGCTTCCAGTATTATCCATGGGGGAGGGGAAATGAACAGGGGTCATGAGTTAGAATGGAAGCAATGACTAGAGAAAACAAGATGATACCAACGCACAGAAATGAATAAAATTAGCAAAATGAATCGGTGATCAGTGAGTTCATCTGGGTTCAGGATTTACAGAGAACACTTTGGAAGTAGGAAGAAGTACATTTTTAACGAAGGAGTAAAGCACAGAAATTTTGATTGTGAGAGTATACGTTCAAATATTCTGAGTATCCTTCAAGTGCCAAATTTTCTGTTGGGCATTCTATATTTTATGATGAGTCAGGCAAAAGAGCAGAGAAACTAAGTCACACAATTTGTGATTTTCATAGCAGATGCTAGCAGTAAAGAAGGTGAGGGTCTAGGGGAGAAGAAGTTCAAGAAACTTGTACTATAAACAAACTGCACTAATGTGTGATGCTGTATGTACTCATTACTGTTAAGCGATGTTGTTGCTAAAAAGAAATATTGATGTACTAGACAGTACCTGGGAGGGTGGCCTTATTGGGACATAATAAATTTGTAGGTGCAGTCAGGAGAAGATGAAATTTTTCTGGTGGGCTTTATAAGAAGAAGAGAAACAGACACAGAGGTGAAGACTGAATCTAAAAGGAAGCAGATGTTAGGGGAGTTCCTCATCTTTCACTGAGGAACTCAGGATTACTACAAACCACTGAAAGCATATACAGGCAAGGAAGGAGCCTCCCTTACAGCCTTCCGAAAAACTTCATCTTCTCCAGGTTTGGGGACAAAATAGACAATGCATATTGAAAACACAAAAAGACCCAGAAAAATATTCAACCAAAGTTGAATTTAAGCAAGAAGTGCTGAGCAACAACCAGGACCACCAAGAAAACCAAGAATAGACAGGTAGTGTTGGGAGAAATTTGGGTTTCCTACATTCACCTTGGAAGACAGTGGCAGCTGTTCAGATGCTACAAGAGATAATTATCTTCAAAGACCAGAAGCTGAATTTATAACGTAGTAAAAGACCCAGAAATCTGCAAGAGAAAAAGATGATAGTAAGACAGTCCACATTACACTGCTGATAAATCTTCCAAGTGTCTGGCAGGTTCAGAATAGATTGGAAGAGAGGCAAGAACAATAGCAGAGGGTGAGTTGCTTGCTTTGCACCCTGCCAACCCGGGCTCAATCCCTGACACGACATAGGGTCCCTAAAACCCCACCAAGTGTGGCCCAAAAACAAATACAAAAAGAATAGATTGGAAGAGATAAGCCAAGGTACACACTCTAAGAACAGGATAACAAGGATAATAATAATAATAACTTTCACCTCAATTATAGACCTCATTCCCATTACCTAATGGAATGGTTTGAGGCTCTTTATGTTCCTGGACCAAGCAGATGCCCTTGGGCTCTACTAGCATGAGACAGGACATATAGAGATGTTACTGGTGCCCACTCGAGCAAATCAATGATGAACGGGAAGACAGTGATACAGTGACAGTGAACTTTCACCTAACATGACTACCATGCACAGCCCAATGTAATATTTCAGAGGGATGTGAATTATTAACCAAAGGAGCAGAGAAATTAAGTCACACAATTTGCAATTTCCACGACAGATACTAGCTATTCTTCCAAATCTGGTCTTCATTCTTCAGAGTCTAAATAGATTATACAGTCTTCCATATAAAGCAACATTTCCACTGGGGCCTGAGAAATAGCACAGCATGGATGGTACATGCCTTGCACACAGCCGACCTGGGTTTGATCTCTGGCATCCCAAATGGTCCCCTGAACATTGCTGGGAATAATTCTCGAGCACAGAACCAGGAGGGTAAACCCTGAGCACTGACAGGTGTCCCTTCCTGTCACCATGCAAGACTACATTTCCCATTCTCCTCTGCAAGGAAAAGAAAACTTAGGAGGTCTTTGATTGATATGACTGGTATCTTTAAAAATAATTCGGCTCCTTATTGTATCGAAGTATCACTGTATCACTGTCTTCCCCATTCATCATCGATTTGCTCGAGCGGGCCCCAGTAACATCTGCATATGTCCTGTCTCATGCTAGTAGAGCCCAAGGCATCTGCTTGCTCCAGGAACATAAAGAGCCTCAATCCATTCCGGAATGAGGTCTATAATTGTTACTGGTATTTGGCATATATATCAAATACAACACGGGTAGCTTGCCAGGCTCTGCCGTGGCAGGTAGCATACTCTTGTAGGCATCTCTAAGTCCAGCATTTATTGATGAACCGCGCAGCCGCAAGCGGCCGCGTGCGAGCCGGCGCTGATAGGCTGGTCTGCTGGGTGGAGGTCTGACGAGAGAGAAGTCTGGATGTGGAAAATGGAGGCCCTCATGGAGTGGGGGTCGTCTGGCTTGTTGCGAGGCTCTGCTGGGATGGTGGGCCAGGGCTAGAACCCACCATCCCTCCCGGGCACCTCGTGAGTGGCTGGTCACAGGGAGAGCCAGTAGCAGCTCTGCCCCCATGTCTGCGAGTCTCTGGACCGGCACACCTGAGCCAGATTTAAGAAAGACTGCTGCAGGGTGGAACTTCGATGAGCCGGGGCGCTGATAGGCTGGTCTGCTGGGTGGAGGTCTGACGAGAGAGAAGTCCGGATGTGGGAAAATGGGAGGCCCTCATGGAGTGGGGGGGTTGTCTGGCTTGTTGCGAGGCTCTGCTGGGATGGTGGGCCAGGGCTAGAACCCACCATCCCTCCCGGGCGCCCCGTGAGCGGCTGGTCACAGGGAGAGCCAGTAGCAGCTCTCTCTTGAAAGTATACAAATAATTTTGTGGTGGGAGGATTACAAAACGGTCTGGAAGCCCCACTGGAAATTCTTTACCAACTGCAGCTACAGTTCAACTCAGGCTGAAGACTCCGGTACAGCTCTGCTACTCGGGGCCCACCATGGCTGCACCCACTAATGTTTGCAGAATTATGTATTGCCAGGGATCAAACTGCTAAGATACATGCTAGACATGTGCTCTAACTGCTAAAATAACCCTGGCCCCTGAAACTGAAAACTTGAATGGTTTATCCTCAGCTATAATTTTTCTCAAGGGCCAGAGTGATAGTACAGCAGGTAGGGCATTTGTCTTACACGCGAGTTGACCTGGGTTTGATCCCTGGCATCCCATATGATTCCCCGAGCACCACCAGGATTAATTCCTGTGCAAAGTCAGGAGTAACCCTGAGCATTGCTGGTATGACCCCAAGAAAAGCAAAAAAAAAAAATTCCCTCAATAATGCATGCCTATACTGTTTGTACAAATGAAATTATTTCTACCTGCTTTCTGCTGAGAATATGAAACTTTAGTGCACATTAGCCAGGTGTTCAATAAAAAATTTTGGGCTCTTATTTGCTAATATACTTCATTACTGGGCACAGGCTGTCACAGTTCTGCTGGAAGGGTAAGCATATTCTTTGTGACTCTGTAAAAGAAAACTCCTAGGAGTCTGTAACATTCCCTCAAGAATTCATCCATGTGTCCTTTTTTCCTTTCCTGAGTTTCCTTTTCATTGTTTTGTTATAATAAGTCATTGCTGCAGCTCATGAGTGACTCAGATGTGAGATTCCCCTAATAAATCACCAAACCTAAAGACTGTAATGAGACCTACCAAAACAGTGAGTGGGCTTCCAGCACAGAAATATGAGTAGAACTCATGTCATTTCCCACTTTCCCTTGCCGAGGAAGATGGTCCTTGCCCTCCATTTCTAGTCTTTCACCTTTCAAGGGATTTGAATTCAAATGTGAAGACAGGGTGAGGGGAGGATCTCAGAAGAAAGGAACACATGCCCTGCATGCACAAAGGCCCCTGAGTTTGATCTCTTGCACCACATTATACCCCCGTGAACCACCAAGTATAGTTCTTGTGTCCACTGAGCAATGTCCACATGTGGTTCTAGAGATCTCCCCTGTTGGGAAGTCAACCTCCCCAAAATAAAAATCACATGCTGATTTGAAGTGAAACACTTCAAATCAGGAAGAACAGAAATATCCATAATTACAAAGTCAAATATGAACAAAGTAGCCTCTTGTATGCATTTAAATGCAAAGAGAGGGAAAGAGAGAGAGAGAGAGAGAGAAAGAGAGAGAGTGTGTATGTGTGTGTACAGGGTCTTACCTTGCATCCTACTGACAACAGTTCAAATTTCTGACACCACATATGGTCCCTGGAGCCTTGCCAATAGTCACTTCTGAATACAGAGCCCGAAATAGTGCCTAAGCACTAGAGCACTGAACCCAACCCAACCCCCACAATTTAAATTCATTAAAGTGCTGAATTCCACATGTGCTAGTAGTTATCATATTTGATAATACAAACATGTTCACACTATTGCTATTGGACAGTCTGAAGTTAGTGGTGCATCAAAAGAAACAGTGAACAAGATACAGATAGGGGCATGGAATGGGAAAAATTCACCCAATCCCCATCTTATAAGGCGTTACTATCCAAGATATATAAGGCACTGGTAGAACTTTACAAGAAAAAAAATCTTAACCCCATCAAACAATGGGGAGAAGAAACTTCCTCGAAGAAGATATACATAAGGCCAAAAAGTGCATGGAAAAAAAGCCTCTATATCACTAATCATCAGGGAGATGCAAATCAAAACAACAATGAGATACCATCTCACAGCAGAGAGTCTGGCACACATCTAAAAGAACAAGAACAACCAGTGCTAGTGTGGATGTGGGAGAGAAAAGGACTTGCATCTATTGTTGGTGGTAATGTCAACTGCTCCAGTCTTTTTGGAAAACAATATGGACATTCTTCCAAACTAGAACTTGAGCTTTCATATGACCCAGCAATAGCAATATCACCTCTGGGAATACACCCTGGGGTGCTCAAAAACACACAGCAGAAACACCATCTGCACTTCCACTTCACTGCATCACTATTCACAATAGCTAGACACTGCAAACAACCCAAGTTACCAAGAACAGATGACTGGATAAAGAAACTATGGCATGTCTACACAGTGGAATACTACATAGTCGCCAGGAAAAATGAAGTCATGAAATTTGCTAACAATTGATGACCATGAAGAGTATCATGCTAACTCATATGAGTCAGAAAGAGAGGGACATATATAGAATGATTTCACTCATGTGTGGGATATAAAAACACATAGAGTTGGAGTGATAGTACACCATTAGCGCATCTGCTTTGCACATAACCGACTCAGATTTGTTCCCTAGAATCCCATACAGTCCCCAAGAACCACCAGGAGTAATTCCTGAGTGCAGAGCCAGGAGTAACCTCTGAGCATTGCTGGATGTGACCCCCAAAAAATAATAATTTAAAAATCATAGTATAAGACTAATACCCAAATACAGAAGAAACAAGGGTCAGGAGGACTGGTCAACAGTTGGAAATTTGCACAAGTGTGTGTAGGGTGAAGGACAGATAAGGTAGAGTAGGGGTTACTATGACAATGACCATTGGAAATGATCATTCTGGACAAGAAGTGAGTGCTAAAAGAAGGTAAAGGGACATACATGATAACCTTACAGTACCTGTAGTACAAATCATAATGTTAAAAAGAAGAGAGAGAGAAAGAGAGAGAGAGATGCCTGCCATAGACACAGAACTGGGGGAGGCAGTGGAAGAGAGAAACTGGGGACCCTGGTGTTGGAAAATGTGCACTGGTGAAGGGATGGGTGTTGGAACACTGTATGACTGAAACCCAATCATAAACAACTTTATGACTGTTATATGGTGATTTAATAAAAGAGGAAGAGGGGAGAAGAAGAGAAGGGGAGAGGGACAAGAGAGAGGAGGAGGAGGAGGAAAAGACAGAGATGGAGATGGAGACGAAGAAGAAGGAAGAAAAAGAAGGCCTGCCATAGAGGATAGAGGCAGGCTGGG
>JAJIBD010011023.1:0-43119 GCA_021461705.1 Cryptotis parvus
AAATCCTTTTTATTCTCTGCCTTAGATCCTCTCCCCCAACTATGAAAAAAGGGTTCATAAATTGTCTAAAAAGGCAGAGCTGTCTTAGATGTTCACAAAATTTATAGTTGAACAGCTTCCAAAGGTTAATAGAACAAAATACTGCCTTTTCCTTTCATCACCACAAACACTAAATACAAATTTTATTTTTATGTCTCTTTCCAGAGTACATGTGAAATATAAATTTGATTCTCCCTGCTCAGCAATAGGAAAATCAGGAAGTGGATTTTAAAAAGTGTTCCGTTTGTTCTTGTGATCCTTGGAAGAACTCCCGGTCTTTAAATCGACAGTGCAGCTGCTGACTGTGAGTTACACAAATTCCAAACCACTTTTCTGTCAGGAAGTTGATAAGGTTTACAAAAATAATGCGTTTAAAGGCAATAACCATTTATATCCAGAATAAACTGTGAAGATAAGGTGGAATTCAAATAAAAATTTTAATTTCAACCCAGTACTAATGATAGGCGTGTCCTGTGATGACTGAATGCTTGGACAATGCAGGGTGACTGCCATCAATGAGCCAACATCTGATCACATGCTTCAGAGTCAGACATTATGCCTTGAGCAAAGCCAGTTCAGTTGGACTGAGAGGTGCACAAGCGGTTGAGGGCTTCTACCAACGCCTAACCAGTATGTGAGGAAAAGGCAGAATTTGTAGCCATAAATCACTAAAAGTAAATCTGTGATTAGTTCTTAAGGAAAATAGAGAATCTAAGGATAAAACAGTATTACGGGTGCAAGGAAAAGAGCAAGAGAATTAGTCTTGCGTGGTTTCTCTAAAAAGTTTCTTCCAACCGACCTCAGGCAAGGCTCGAATTACTCTGAAATGAGTGAACCCTTGCAGCGGAAGATGATGCTGGGCTGACACAACGGTCTCTGATATTTCAGATTAAAAAATGGAGAGGTTCTAAGCTTACCTTACTGATGCAAATATTTTAATGCCCATCACATGCTTATTTTCTACAAACAGCTTAAAGGTGATGATTAAAAATTCTTAGATTTGGGTCTTGATGAGAATTCATTCCACACATCTACCAACAAGAAAGTAACTGAATTTAGGTCAGTGAATTCACACAGAAAAGTATCATTTTGACACTGAGAACATCAAGCTCCATAGTGCAATTTGATACTACTAAAGTTCCCCAAAAATACTGTACTTTAAAATTCTACAAAAATTTTGATAGTTAAAAAAACCAATAGAACAATATATTAGGTAATTATTTATACTGAACCTATCAAGTAAAAAGAAAAATTTACATGGCAATTATGTAAACGTTTTGTTATAAAGCAATACTTCCAATGCTTTCGCTTATAAAGATCACTCCCTCATGACAAAGATATCAAGTATCATGTTTAAGAAGCAAAAGACAAGATGAGAGTGGATATTACAATAGATAGGGCACTTGCCTTGCACTCTGCCAACCCAAGTTTCAATGTCCTGCACCCCGTAAGGTCCCTGAGCCTGCCAGGAGTGATCCCTGAGTGCAAAGCCAGGAAAAAGCACAGGTATAGCATCAAAACAAAAAAGTAAAGGCAATCTCAGAATTAGTGCAAATTTGATCCCAAGCATCATCCCACAAACCAAGTGTGATTCGTAGAGAGAAAATAAGTGCAACCTCAGGAGCAGAACAACCAAACATGTGATCAAGTAATTAAGGTGCAATCCCCCAGACATCTCAACAGCAAAAAAAGGTAGAGGGGGCAAATCCACTAACAGTTAGCCTATGCTGTGTTTTAGAGGGAAGATGTCAACAGTTTCTCAGCTTTCCATGAAGAATTTTCATTGTCCTATAAATAATGCCATGTTTCTATGCTTGTCAAGAACTATATTCTGGAAGCATAAAATAAGTTATTTCAGAATTTTTCTATTAAATTACATCAGTAATTGATGAGACACTTTCTCTTAAAATCACTTTTCAGGTAGGTTAATAATATTTTCTTCAAGTGCTAGGATTTATATAATTGAAACTTTTTTTGTCTTTGGGTCACATTCAGCTGTGCCTCGGGAACCATATAAGGAGACCAAACCAAACTTGGGTTGCCTGCATGCAAGGCATGTACCCTACATGCTGGGCTCTCTCTCTAGCACCACCCTCCCGCACTTCCCTCCAAATGAACTTAAAAAAAAAAAACGCGATTCTTGAAATGCTGGTGAAATACGGCTAAAGCTTAGAAGACATTCTGTAGCATCCTACATTCTGGATTTCATACTTCAGTTAGTCTTCAGACACATCAAAAACAAGAACTTTCAATTTAAAGTAAGCACTCTTTAATAGTGTTTATCAAGAACTACTTCACTCCCATAGGAACCACTAATATTTGGCTTTTACTAAGTTACCAGTAATTTATTCAAGCAAATCTGTGAAAGAGCTCCAGCCAACCTTGCAGTCAGGCTCTTCTCCACATCAAGGTCTTCCAGCGGAGCCGCTGAGCAGCTGTTACGTTTTCCTGCAGAACAGGGTGTGATATACTTTTGGCTTATGTTTATTTAGTGGTGTACTCTCAGGGCAAGCAGTTTGCTGAAACCTTCAACCAGAACTCTTTATTGTAAACTAAAGATGTTTGCATTTATTTTAATCTAACAAGAAAATAAATGAAACCACACCATTTTTTTTTACTATTTGGGTCAAATTAATTTTATTATGCTCATGATGAATTGCCACCAGTGCAACATCCTATTCACTATACATTTCAAAAAAATTTTTTTTCACATACTAAACAAAATTTCAGTTGATAAATGAAAATGAATGATTGAAAGTCTTTATGGATCTCATACATACAATATATGGCTAGCTGGAATTGTCTATCACATAGCATTTAGATATAAAAGGCCTCATGCTAGTTTGTTAAAAGCGAAGGCTATCAGACAATCATTTAGCTGTAGTATACATGGGAGGCTCTCAGACAATGCAGAGGTACAGAGCTGCCTACGGAGCAGGGGTGGTGGTGAACTGCAACATGCAACCTTTGAAGTATATTTTTCTTCATGCCTGGACTGATCTCCACAGCTACTGTTTCAGCCAATAGTAATTAATCAGACTTGGTGCAGCAACAACAAAAAGGTGGTGTTTACTTTTTGTTTTGTTCTTTTAAAAAGACTTAAGAAAATAAACTCAGTTACCTTTGGCAAACTTTATGCCCATCTTACATGCTTACATTTTTATTTCCAATGGAAAGAACTGATATTCTTTAGTAGAGCACTTCCATATTGTACCAAAGTGAGCAGAAAACCCTGAATTCCTTGGTCAACAGTTCCTACATCTTAAACTGGCATTAGTTCAAAGACATTTATATGATTAAAGAAATGAACAATGTTTACCATTACCCTAAATTACAATGTTCTATTTTGCCGAACTGCACAGATTTCTAATTTGACTCGCTGGCTGTCCAGCCTCATCCACACACCAGCTCAAGCCTCAATACAAATGATACCAAGCAGAGAGAGCGTCCAGCAGCAGAAGGCACTGCTTTAACAAGAGACAAAGTCTAAAATCTTTCCCATGTACTTAAATTATTCTCCCAAGGAAGATAACATCTTTGAATAACTTAACCATTTTACTGCACCAGTTACCGGATTCAGCAAAAAACCTTTTAAATTATTTCATATGATAACTAGATGCATAATCACTACAGATTTTATGATAACTGGTTAAAATCCAAGCCATATCTTGCAGGTCCAGCCTGTCAAGATCATGCCAATACTAGATTTTGGTCGGTACAATTCTAAAGAGATTTATTTTTAGTTGAATATGGTGACTACAGTAATGAAATACACTTCTAACTACATTCTGTGTATGACGCAATGTGAGAAAAAAGTTTCAAAATTAGGTAATTTTTTCTACCCCAAGTTTAAAAGTAGGTAGGTTTAATAATTAGCACTATAAATATGAACAACCATCTTTAAGCAGGTTAGTGCACTGTAAAGAGGCAGGAACCCTCATTTTAACACCGGCATTTAGTATGTGTAACAGATGCGCAGACTGGAAAGTTCATTATTCTTTAAAATCTATGATCAGCATAAATTTTAAAAATTTAACAAGGGATCACCAATCTTTTAAGAAAAAAATGTAACATTTTATCTACAGTGACAAAAATCTTGAGAAATTACTAAACATTTAAAAAAGTATAGTAGGCTTATCATACCAACTAGATTGATTTTTTAATCATATTTCTCAATACTTCAATTCATACAAACTAAAAAAGTAATTCCACATAATTGTTTTCTTTAATTGTAGATTTAATTAGAATTAAGATAAATATTGCAGTAATGATAATGTAAACCCTCCTTTAGTTCACTTATGTAAAACTGCCACTATAAATGCTCCCAAAGCCGAACAACTTAAATAACTTTCCTTTTTCATTATACCACCAAGTTTTTAAATTTTTCAAAAAATCATCTGCTACACTTGTTACAGCACAAGAGTAATTGAGACAAATACAGATATTTATAGGGCTCCTTATGGTTCCAGCCTCCAAATAACACTGCTGTACACTAACAGGCAATTTTGCTATAAGAGATGTGTTATTGGTTTTCCAGACTAGCTTTGCTGTAGTGATTTTATGTAGAGGATACTGTTAAAATTTGAGAAACTGCATCAGTGTAGTGATGTCTAGAGAACTGTGCAATGTATCAGCTTCAACATTCATTTAGCATTGTGTTCAAAATGATGGGGGCTAAGTAAACTAAAATTTGCATTACTTAAAAAGAATGTAGCCCTATACTAGATTTTAATAAGAAAATTTAGGTACAGAAAAAAGTAGGATATGAAAATAGTGTTTTCCTTCTGGCATTATAACTAAATTACATTAAGGTTTTTGTCAGACTCACATAAAATATTTAAACTCCCTTGTCGATGGAATGAAAAATATTCACAAATTAAGTGAGCATTCGGTGTAAACTTGCACACAGTAACAGGGAGTAGCTTTATAGAGGATTATGACAAACCTTTACAGATTAAATGAGGTATTGCACAGATTAATTAAAAAAAAAGCAAAAAAGGCAAAAAAAATATACAGCAAATTGGTAGAACATTTACATGATAATTACAGAATCCATAGACAGAAAGTAGTGTTTAGTATTTCACCTTAAAAATATATATATAATATAAAGATCAGTCTTCCCATTCATCATCATCTTCAAAATCTTCCTCATCATCTTCATCCTCATCTTCATCTAGAAGAAAATCATTAAGACAAACACACGTAAATAAAAAATACATTATCTATTGATTTTTCTAATCAGATTCTGAAATAAAAACCACTAAATTTTTAAAGGAATCTAGTTCCTAAGGCAATTTTAAATGAATCTAATGAAATACATGTAGAGTGTAATGTTGAACTGAAAATTTATACTTGGTTTCAGAAGACTACGTCTCTCATCCCTTAGTACTAGATGTAACAACTTCCAATCTGTACTACTTTATGTGTAAATTCACATTTCAGCTGCAGTCTCTGGATTTTAAAGGGCAAATCAGGCAATCTTGTGTTCCTAATATGAATTCTCAAACTTCAGTTTCATAAATTTTATTTCCTTTGCTAATCTGATTCTCCCCTATCACTCAAGTCTGCCTTCACATACTGGCATCACGATTTTCAGGTGTTACTCACTTTCCCAAGCACATCTAATCCAACAAATTTGTCCTTTTCAACACTTCCATTGCTAGTCCCAAGCCCCAAAGTCTTTGAATTATTTTTTTTATTTGTAAGGATATATTTATTTGTGGGACTAATCTTTTTCTCCCCCACAACATGCTAAGTGCCAGGAGAGAGCCTATTCATGTACCAGGATGGTCAGCCAGGAAAAAAAAAAATCACTGGATATGGCTGAAATTGAAAGGGGTGAACCACGAAGTGGGGTTCAGGCTAGTCACTGCCACCAGTGCTGGGACTTTATGCTCAAGAGAACAGCTCTCTTTGCTGGGCAGAAGTTGGAGTGAGCTGGCATGCGGGCCATGCATGTACAGGCTCAGGAGATCCTGCTTTAATATCCAACTCAGCCCTGAGGCCAGGACTCGGCCTCAGTTTACCCATCTCTGCATATTGCTGACCTGGGTTCCATCCCTGATTTCATACGGTCCCACTAACACCAAAGACGTGATTCCTAAATGAAGATACAGAACTGAAGAGCCAGGAGTAACCTTCAAGCATCGCCAAAGCAGGTTCGCTACTGGGGCTACAGTGGAAGCAGCCAATGGACTTAGCTTTATGTTAACTATGGTGATGTGTAAATTCTAAGTTTAAAATGATGTTATTAAATGTTTTTCAGGGGCTGTCCACTATTCCTTGATATTTGTTTCACTGAGTGCTTGGGGCCAGAGCACTGACAGAGCTGTCAGTGCTGAGGACTTAACTCCTGTCTCTGTGCTCAGGGATCACTTATGGTGGGATTTGGGGGAACCATATGGGCTGCTGTGGGTTGAACTTGGGTTGGCTGTGCTCAAGACACCTGCCCTACCTGCTGTATTGCCTCTCCATCCCATAGCAGCTGAATATAGTAACTTAGTTTACAACCGTCTCATCCATGACAATTTCTCATGAAGTCTTTGAAGTGACTGTATCCAGTAACATGGCCTTTCTATTCTTCAAACATAAAAATGCTTCTTCTCTTTCAAGTTTCTTTAGCAGTTAATTCAATCGGATAGCTTTTTCATTATTTAAGGTCACTCAAAACCAATTTCTCAGAGACACGCTTCCTACTGTCCCATGTAAAGTCTGAAATACTAACCTCACAAATCTATAAAGGCCAAGTTTGTGAAGTTTGCAGCTGAGTAACTTTATTTGGAAACACTTCAGCATAGACTATATGAAGCAAGTCACTAGGGTTTGTTCTCTTGCTATCTCAACCTTCTAATACATAGCTCAATTATTCAATAATGATGTAGGTGCTGGTTACCATAGCTATTCACATATACACTGATGAACAAGCAAGTTTCCCCACACCTCATGTGTCCTGTATGGTGTGGTAATATAAGATGTTTAAATGAATAAACTGAAACTTCCTACTTCTTGTTCAAATTACTGTTGAGTGTTAGCTAACATACAACTGAGCTAGGAAGACTGAGCTGTCTATCAACAAATAAGTAATCATATTTTAATAAGTATTAATATCACCCAGCCCCTTGAGGTGTTGCAGGTGTGGGTGCGGTGCCCAGCTGCGTCGGCAGGTGGCAGACAGGCTTGTCTACATCCAGGGCTCTGTCCCGTGGGCCCTGGATGGTTGATGGTCTGACATAGAAAAAGACTGCGCCCCCTGGGATGAACCCAGAGCCACGGTACAGTCTGGCAAGCTACCCGGGCTGCATTCGATATGCCAAAAACAGTAACAATAATGGACCTCATTCCCCACAAATGGAGACGTTATTGGCACCCACTCGAGCAAATCGATATCAAGGGGAAGACAAGTGACAAGTGATTAAAATCATTAATCCATAAATCTTTAAATAACGTAGGACCAAACGGTCAGACTGTTGTTTTCAAGAGGAAATTTAGTTACGCAGTGAATAGAACAATGTAAACTAGAAGTATTTGCTCTAGAAAAATAGTGAAAAAGTTTAGAAAAGACACAAATTTCTTCAATAATTATGAAGAATATTGTAAAAAATTTGGTGGAATTGTTGTTCAGCCATGAATTCCCGCTATAATTCCAATGACATGCAGCAATAAGTCATAAAGAAACAGATCAGACTGTCTTAACACTAAGTTCCCTATTCCCTCCTGAACTCACTGACATGATCTACTTTGCTAAAGTTAAATCCCCATTCTCTTTTTCTGTCTGTATCAGAAACATCTGACTCAGATGAACATTCTTTTTGCCTTAAAACATTTCTTCAACTGAGTTTCCTATCAAGAGACTTTTCTCTAATTATTATTCAGGTCTTTATGGTTGTCCCCAGTTCTGGAACTTTTTAAATCACAATTTTTTAAACTTAAGGACACACAAATTTGTATTAATGTTCTAACCTCGCCAAATAATTCCAGACTCATAACCAAAGTCTACTTGATGTAGATAATCTATTTGATGTAGATGTATTTCAATTTTGTATTTTATCTTTACATTAATCATGATTTATAAATTGTCCATGCAACAAATAATAAAATTGAGGGCCACAGGAATCATATACTAGATTTAATAAGCATAAATCACATTACTAATCATGCCAAGGAAGCTCTACACTAGACTGCTCACTCAATACATCAGTAAAATTTTATTTCAATGTTTTTTTAAAAATTTACATGCATCATGATTTATAGTACTGTAAATATTAATGTTTCAGAAATAAATATTGTTATAATAGACCTATCACTAAAACATCAGCACGTGTTTACACTGTTTCTCGGTTCTTCTTACGATCCTACTCTCCAACAAACATTTTGTAAACTCTCAGGGCCTTTATCATCAGACATTTTCTTACTTCCTTACTCATAGTATTTCTTTGTCCTTTACATAGACAGATCATCTGGTGTTTGTCACTCTCTCTCCCTCTGACTCCCTTTGCTGAGCATATCCTTTAGTTCTCTCAAGCTGCAGTAATTTCAGGATTTTTTTTCAATTTTTTTTTTTTTGTGTGTGTGTGGTTTGGGGGGCCACACTCAGCGTTGCTCAGGGATCACTCTGGTGGTATGTGGGGACCACGTGGAGTGTTGGGAGAATGAATCAAGGTAGGCTGTGTGTAAGGCAAGCGCTGGACATCCTATACTACTGCTCTGGCCCCTCTTCTACATTTTTTTTGCTTTTGATTGTTCTTTTATTTATCTATTTATTTTAAATTATAACACTAAGAGATCGACATTTAAAAAGCTGTTCACGGCAAAAAGATACACATGACAACCCTTTAATGTATGTTCTGTAATCCATAGTCTGGAAGGGAAGGAAAAGAGAAAGAGAGAGTAAGGGAAAGAAATAAAGAACCTGCCATGGAGGTGGGCTGGGGAGGGGGAGGGAACCGGGACGTTGGTGGTGGGAGATGGGCACTGGTGGAGGGACGGGTGCTGGAACACTGTATGACACCAAAACCCAAATATGAACTTTCTAATTGTATACCTTTGTAATTGTATATCTCACCGTGGTATAATAAAATACTTGAAAAAAAAATAAAAAGCTGTTCATGATTGGGTTTCAGTCATACAGTCTTTCAGCACCCATCCCTCTACCAGTGCACATTTCCCACCACCAATGTCCCCAAGATATCCCCCGCTCTCGCCCAGCCTGCCGCTAGAGCAAGCTCTCTCTCTCTCCCCACCTCCTTCTCTTACACTTTGTGGCTTGTTATGTATACATACATTTAGGGGTTATCATGTATATGCCTTTGCCTATGTTCAATGCTCAGTTTAAGTCTGGCCTTACTGTTTCCAACAATTAGAACACAGATGAATGCAGTCATTTTATATCTCCCTCTTCTATTTTTGTAGATGAATAACATCAGTAAAATTTATATTCTTTTAAAAAATCAATTAATTAAAAAGGTATACTATTTTAGTATCTCAGGGCAAGTATTAGTTAATTCAGTCTTCTATGAAATGACAAAAAGAGGAAAAAACTCTTATGATTCTTTAGTTAACTTTGGTAAGCTTGCAAAGTTGTGTAGATGTATTATTTCTTAGCCGAACTCTCACACATCACAGTAACCTCCTAAACTTATGTCACGAAATGATACTTAGGAATCTCAATCCCAAGCCCTTTTGAAGGTTGCTTATGACTCTATAATATTAAATACAAAAAATAAAAAATATTTCCCCAAATCATTCTTTTTAAATTTTTTACTGCCGTAGTGGTATCCAGGTACTAAGTGACAAGAGATTCATCTCAATGGCAATGCTTTTAAAAGTATGCCCTAAAACTCACACAACTACTCACTAGAATTGTAAGCCAACTAAGACTAAGTTAAAAATAAATCTAAATAGTTAAATCCCAACGCTCCAAAGTCAAAGACACATATAATGCAATTATACCTGAAGAATGAATGGCTTTGCTCCTTTTCTGCATCACTTCCATTAATGCACCTACAATGCCTGAAGTGGGTGCTGGTGTTGGTGCTGTAGACTCTTGGCCATCAGACACCTGGGAAAAGAACAAGCAAAATGTAGTAAGCAAACCTGCTTCGAGATGTCTTACTTCTTGGGTTACTTCTTACCTTAAAAGAGAAGAAAAACACACACAAAAACAATTCCTGACAGAAAAGCTAAAGAAATAAAGTGCACTTTACATAAAATTAAAATGTCCTTGTCCAAAGTTCTATGGACTATAATCACACCCATGCATTTATAAATTGTCTCCAGCTCCTACTTTTGTGGTGTAACAGAAGCACTGAATAGTTATGACCAAGAAATGAAATGCTAATATATTTACTCTCCTGGTCACTTACAGAAAAAAATGTCAGTTTTTGCTTTAAGTGACTAAATGACTACATCCAATTCAGAAAATATAAATTATCATGTCATCATTGATGATGACAGATAATTGTCATAATATCATAATTAAAGAAAACAAAATTTTCTGTCATCATTGGTAAAAAAAACCTATTAAACAATTTCAATTTTCTGAGATGTATTATTCTCTATTAATGTGAACTTTACAACCAGATAACTTTAGAACAAACTTGGGGCCAAAGTGATAGCACAGTGGGTAGGGCATTTGCTTTGCACAGGGCTGACCTGGGCTCAATCCCTGCATCCCATATGGTCCCAGGAGCAGGGCACCACCAGGCATAATCCCTGAACAAAGAGCCAGGCATCACCAGGTGTAATCCAAAAAACAAACAAACAAAAAAAAAAAAACCCCAAAAACAAAAACAAAAGACCTAAAAAAAGTATAAAAAGCAATAAGCTTAAATATACCAAGGTGAGCGCAGCTCAAATATAGCTATTTCCATTTTTCTATGTGAAACAATAAAATACAAACCTTACTCCTGAAACTGCACACAGGTATCACTGCTTAAGGGGATAAGGGGCTGATCCTGAGTCAGCGACAAGACAAGCACCTTACCCAATGGACTATTTTTCAGGCTCCTCTGGTGATAATTTGAACACAAGTATGGGATCCATGGGCATAGCTATAAATTTGTGCATTTAATGGCATGTAAAAATACCAGAATTTTGGGGTTAAAAGACAAACACCAAAGAGAAAAAGTTATAAAACAAATAAAACCCCCCAAAAGACAAAAACCCAAAATATTTTCCATGGTGTTCATGATTTCCATCCGGACAGTCTAAAATGAGAACACTGATAGACTACTTACAGATTTTAGCTGAATACCCTGTCGTATCTGGTCTAAAAGTGCATCCCTTCCAGAGCAGGACACTGGCCGACTGTTCTGTTCCACTTTTTTGAGCTGAGCACCCTCTCTAATTTGATCTAAAAGAGCTGCTTTGTTTCCTGCAGGAGTTGGAATGTGATGGTCACTGTCAGTAGGAAGGCCAGGTGGTGGCGGTGGTCCCGGAGGAGGCGGAGGCGGAGGCGGTGGGGGTGGTGCCGCTGAGCCGCCAATGACAGAGGTGGAGGTGGTGGTGGAGGCCCCGAAGGTGCCGAGGAGGGCAGGGCTGGAGGCGGCGGAGGATACATCCGGTTCGGGCGGAGGAGGAGGCACTCCTACACCGGGCCTAGATGGAGGCGGAGGGGAGGAGCAGCCGTGGGAGCTCTAGAAGGTGGAGGGGGGGAGGAGCACCTCTTCCCCTGGCAGGAGGAGGAGGAGGGCCCGAGCTATGTGGAGGAGGAGGAGGAGGGGGAGGTGGCCCTCCCCGCGACGGTGGTGGAGGAGGTGGTGCTGAAACACAGAAAGGGGAAAAAATATGCTTCTCTTCCTTAGAAATATTAGACCAAAAAATTTGACTCACTTCAACACGTTTTAAAAAACAAAACCAAACCCTAAAAGGTGTCATCTTTGCATTTTACTTTATAAAGCTAGCTGAGCAAACATGCTATCTTCTAGTCCTATGTGTGAATACGCAACTCAAAAGATCATCTCCCTGTGGTATCTTATTAGCTAAAGTAACAAATTTTCAGGAATCAAAATATCACTCTTTTAGTTAAGGGGAACACTGACCAATAAATATTTTATATTTCCCTTCCACTCCTCTGCTTTTTGGGGGCTGGGGTGGGAGGCACACCCAGTGATGGTCAGGGTTAATTCCTGGCTCTGAGTTCAAGAAACACTACTGGTTGGCTTGGGGTGTCGGGGATGGAACCCAGGTAAACTGCGTGCAATACATGCTCTCTACCCACAGTACCTCAAGTCCCAACCTTCAGAATTGTAAATGTAGCACGACCTGTTCAAATTAGTTTGTGCTACGCAAAACCATCATTTTTTCTCTTTAAAATGTAGGAACCAGAAAAGACTGACGGTGCTGCCTTGCATGTGGCTGGCCCTGTCTGGATCTCCAGCTCCCCTGAACTACCAGGGTCACTCCTCAGCAGAGGACCAGAAGAGCCTGAGTACTGTCTAAGCCCCATCACCCACAAAACAATGTTCGACTACTTTTTTAGGAGATATGAGCTATTAACAAATCAACTGAGCATCTCAACACACCGCAAAGCACAGGTTATTAATGAAGTATTAACATCATTTTGACAGCGGTGGTGGAGGCCCTGAAAGTACCTTAAGCAAACATGCAAGATGTAATAAAGAAACAAAAATACAGGATCAAGTCTATTGACAAGATGAACTATGAAGAAAGGTAAATACACCCAGGGTATGTTCCTGGTGTACAACCTTTCAAAACTAGAAATAACATAGATCTGTAAACAGGAGCATTTCTTTTATTAGATATAAGAGGGTAGTCCCTATATTCACACTCAAAGCATACTGCAGTTCTTGGTGTTGAATATAAGAAGTCTTATGCCCATTTTCACTATATCTTGAAGCAAGGAAACTCACACTTGCTAAAAGCAAAGTCCCTTTCCAATATGAAAAGATATGGTGTATATTTAAAATCCCTGAAAAAGAATGTATAGATAGCCTTTAAGTATATTAAATTACATATAAAACGTCATTTATCATTCAATTTGTGGCTAACTGGATTGATTCAGGAGTATTATGCTGAGTAAAGTTAGTCAGAAGGGGAGGGATCGGGCCGGAGTGACAGCACAGAAGGTAGGGCATCTGCCGTGCACGCGGCGGACCCAGGTTCGATTCCCGCCATCCCATATGGTCCCCAAGCACCACCAGGAATAATTCCTGAGCGAAGAGCCAAGAGTAACCCCTGAGCATTGCCAGGTGTGACCCAAAAAGCAAAAAAAAAACAAAAAAGGGGGGAGGGATAAATACAGATTGATCTCTCTTATATGTGCATATGTAGTATGGTATGAAAGTAACATTAAGGAAACAATGGTAACAGATACTGAGAACTGGTCTTTAACCACATTGCTGTACAGTTATGGAGGGATAAGATGGGGGCCCAGGACATGATGGAGGGGCACTGATGGAGGGTGTGGTGCTGGAATGTTTATTGCATGCAACCCTGTCAGTATCAATACCAGTGCCTAAAATAAAACAAATGGAAAACCCACTTCATTTTAATCAGTTTAAAGACTGTTTTTCAAATTACACATTTTGATGTCAATTTATTATAAGGATTCTAAATCCTTTTAATAAACTGACATCAAATTAACATATTTTTCCAGAAATTAAAGTACTTTGAACATGAAATAAGGACATTTTTTGGAACCACTTGGGGTCCAGGCAATAGGTATCATAGTAATCTTTGTGTTAAGACACAAAGTCACTGCTCAGGAAATGGGGAACAGTAAATTAGAGTGAATAAATTATCAGATAAATCTAATTTGAATATCGAATAATTCAGCATTTCTATTACCTTTTAAACCCAAACAGAAATCTCAAGCTGAGTGAGGAAAATATCTATAATCAGTTGTAATGCCATTTATGCTGTCCAAGTTTCTTCATGCGGTTGGAGTAATAGTGCAGTGGGTAGGGCACTTGCTCTGCCTAAGCTTGACCTGGATGATACCTGGCACTATAATAGTCCCCAGAGTTCCACCAGAGTCCCAACACAAAGCAAAGAGTAAGCGCTGAGTATCCACTCGGTGTAGCATAACAACCACCACGTTCAAAAACTCCAAACCAACTGACTGAACGCTTTCAAAACTGCTACTGTTTCCATCCTCCACTCGGGTCCTTCTCTGATAACTAATGTATTTTCAGTCTAAAAAATTATTTTTTTGTCAGCTCCAATCTTCATAGTTGTATTATATCTACACAGAAAGGAAAACATGCAAAAGACACACACATCGCAAGGTAAAAATGTAAAGGTGTGAAGTAATTAAAATGGGAGTGAAAAAATCTGTACATGTTTTACATGCAGAAGAGTCCCTTAAGCAGACACCAAACACCATTATGAGAGTCTGACAGTCCACAGATTTTTAAATCTCTTTAAAGTAACTACAAATAAGAGAACCAAAAATAGTACTTAAATTTTTTAAAAAGGAAATGAAGCAAACTCTACAACTCTTCTTAGAAAAGGCTTAGCTAAAAGACTGACGGTTACAGAAAAACTATTGTGATGGTACACTATAAAGCTTGCTGTTCATAAAAATAATTACTTCTGACATAATAATGCATAATAGGGTCGGAGAGATATCCAGCCGGGTAGGGTGTTTGCCTTGCACGTGGCCAGCCAGTGCCAGCCCAGGTTCGATCGCTGGCATCCCATATGGTCCCCCAAGCACCACCAGGAGTAATTCCTGAGTGCAGAGCTAGGAAAAACCCCAGGAGAAACCCCTGAGCACTAAGGGAGGGAGGGAGGGAGGGAGGGAGGGAGGGAGGGAAGGAAGGAAGGAAGGAAGGAAGGAACAAAGGAAGGAAATAAAAAATGCATAATAGATAAGAAAAAAGCAAAAGGAGTGTAACAATTCAACTAAATTTAATGGAACTGACAACTACCTATCTCAAATTAATATAAAATGAATATATTCTATATGGAATTAATGCCAAGTCAAAAGTAATCACTAAAAAATAGTGTAACAAGTAAAAGTAAGGTTGTATATATACATACATGCACATAAATATATATAACCACATGCTGGAAGTGGTATCTTTTAAAAATCAAAAAACCTTAAATCATCTAAATTATAGCCGAAATATGAGCTGACTCAAATAGATAAACATTTTTTATGCTCTAGAATCTATAAACCCAAACTACTGGTTTGGTTATAGGACAAAACCACACCACTCTAGTTAGACTTGGAGGCAGGATAAATAAGCTCTAGGTTTTTTAAAAATACTTATATCACAGCATGCATTATTTAGGGCACTGGGTCAAATAACATCCCATATACATACCACTCCACTGTGGCGGACCTAAGGAGCAGATTTCTATCAGTTATTGGATTTAAACCTATCACAAAGACATTTACAAGAAAGGTACAGTGGAAATCAAAAGCCAACATTTTATAAACCTAATCTTATGACTCCCATAAGTTTTAAGAGACTTGAGTCACAAGTTTTATAAACTATTTTTAACTCAACTTCTAATCATCTAATTCCTCCCAAACCTCTAAACATTTTAGCCTAGAAAACATTTCCTTAATAAATAAACCCTTTCTTTAAGAAAGTATTCCTGTAAAGTCATTCTTTGTTGACTTAAAAGGTTCCACTGTTTCAAGTGGAAAAAATAAACAAAACACCTGATGAATCAGGTTTTCTTCATCTGAGAACATATGAGCCCCCTTGGTGATGCTCCCATACCTACAAAGGCCACCCTGGTAGTGTTTGGGGCCACTGGGGCTATACCCACAGGTACGAAGGGTAGGAGAGAGGACATCTGCAGACAGCTTGAATTTTGGTCCCAGATCATACAAAGTACATTCTGCCTTATGTCTCTTGCATCCCAGGGTAGATACTTTAATACCTGAAACTCCTGTCTTTTGTTTTCGATAATTCAACTGAGAAAAGAGCTTAGCGAATTTCAATGTGTTTTAATCAAGTTAGTATAACCAACTCTTAGGAAACAAGTATTCAGGTATACAGACATAACTCAAAGGTCTAGACACATACTTTACGTGTGGAAGGCCTGGAACAAGCCAAGAGTGCTGCAAGTTTAACAATTCCTCTAACCTCCCTCCCCGAAGACATGGGTAGTCAGGTGAAAGAATAGTACAGATGATGTAAGAACTGATGAGAGTATTTTATAAAATCAGTAATTCAGAACGTTCAAAAAAAATCACAACGATCATCTAAGAGTATCGTACAAAGATGGTAGTAACAGTGGAGAAAAAGAGACAAGGGACAGAAGAGGATTGTCAATATCTTTCATAATCCATATACTGACTTTTTTGGTAAATAACTCTGACTTAAAAAACCAAACAATGCCCCAAACCAGAAATTCCACGCTATCTATAAATGCTATTTTTCCACAAAAACTGAGGGGGGGAGGTATATGCGAGAAAGCAATAAACAATTTCAGTGGAATTAGCATTATTTTCCACAATAGCAATTATGACCGTTTATGTGTTTGCATATTTCCAGACTGTAAGATTTTAAGGCAGAAATCAGTTAAGTTTACATCTGAAAACTGGCGTGGAGTGATAGTATAATAATGGTTACGAAATGTAAGAATAATTTAAAGATTAAAATAAACATCACCAGTATATAGGTAATTCAAACAACTTTAATTTTGTATGTAGTTAAAACTCCCAGAACAAATGACATATTAACTGGAGTTATTGTTCTGCTATACTGCTGATTAGGAATATACAAAAACCAGGAAGAAAAGCAGTGCTAAACGAAGTAGCTGAGAAATGACTATCATGTTGGAAAATTAAAGTTCTATTTGTTTTGAGGCTAAGTTTAGGGTTACTCCTCAGCTGCTCTCAGGAATTCTGACAGGGCTTGCGAGAACCATAAGGGATTCTGGGGTCGAAACCGGTTCAGCCTTATGTAATGCAAAGGCCCTTCTGCACTATACTGCTCCAGTCCTGTATATTTTATGATGAAAATCGTAACGAACTTTTAATAAATCAGCATATCTTAGGTTATAAATTGTTGAGTCTCTTGGATACCTAAAGACAAATAAGCACTTTATCCAAGAAAACAATGTTTGTATTTCAAAATGAACAGATTATTCATTTTATTCTGAAATTTAAAAATCTTTAGGCCACACCTGGTGGTGCTCAGGGGTTACTCCTGACTGTGAGTTCAGGAATCACTCTTGGTGGACTCAGGAGACCATATGGGATGTCAGAGGTCGAATGAGGATTTGCTGTGTGCAAGGTCAGTGCCTACAAGCTGTATCATCACTCCAGCCCCAGTACACCTTGAAAATTTTTGCATGTTACAGGTCAAATAATAATCACCTTTAAGTTACTATTTCTGAATGATAATAAGTGTTTTTAAAATCAAAGAATTTTAAAGGTGGTCCCTAAGACTCACTAAGTAAAATGTTAGACAATTACAAGTTTTAATTCTAAAACAATTATTTTCATGAAGACTTCTATATGCAAAGCCTTGACAAGTTGAAACAAAATAATGTAAAACATAGTATACTGGGCTAATTTCACTGTCACTATCACTGTCTTCCCATTGTTCATCGATTTGCTCGAGTGGGCACTAGTAACATCTCCATGAGTCCTGTCACAAGCAAGTGTAACCCAAGAGGCATCTGCTTGCTCCAGGGACAGGAGGAGCCCGAAACCATTCTTCAGGTCATGGAACTGAGGTCCATAATTGTTACTAGTTTAGTTGTTCAGAATACCAAACATTCTCCGTAAAAAGATGCATGTGAACATTTGTGAGTAGCTTATTTCAAGAATTAACCTAAAAATGCAAAGGATTAAGCAAACTCAAAACACCTGAACAGAAAGTTACCTTGTCTTCGTAGTTCATTTTTAACGGCTTCAACACCTCCTGTTTTTTCAATGAAGTCATATATAACTTTAGAGGTTTCTCTGTCTTTAAGCTGTGCCTCTGATATGCCACACATATCAAAAAGATTCTTCAATTCTGGATCCAAATTATTCAACTGTGACAGATAACAGTAATTTGTAATCAAAAAATCAGTCCCAATTTGTTTTTAAAGAGCACATAAATTTAATTCATTTATAACATGCAAAATAACTGGAGCACAAACTTTTCTAAACTGTCTTATATAAAACCAAGACAACTAAGAACAAAGAATAGAATTAAAATTTTATCTCACATACACAACTTCAAGAGAGCATTATCTCGGGTTTTTATTGGGGGAGGGGATACATACAATGATGCTCAGGGCTCACCCCTGGAAGTACTCAGGGGCCATATTGAAAGTGCTGGGGATCAAATCTCACTGGAGTTGGTCACAAGCAAGGCAAGCAAGCACATTAACCCCTGGCTATGTTTGGCTCCCTTACTCAGATTTTTAATAGCACATTCATAATTCAGTTATCTCTAAAGCATATCTTTCCTACCACGTCTAAATAAATTTAGGTCTAAAAAATAATAATGATAAATACCAAATAAATGAACTAAATTCACCCCCATACAATTACAAAAAAAAATAAAGAGACACACAATGTTTGTAGACCTTACTCCACTACTGAAACAAGAATTGATCCCAGTTTCTCCTTAAAATAATTTTTTCAAATTCAGTTAAATGCTTAATGTCGAATATGAAATTAAAGAATATCCATTCTTAAAAATGTGTATTTATTTTGTGCCACACCCAAGGATGCTCAGGAATACTGGAGATCGAATGGGGTCTGCTGTACTATTTCACTGGCTCCCAAACACTTCTTTTTACCACCCTTTTACCAACTTGCTCAAAGCTGAAAAAAAAATCACAACAACAACAACAACAACAAAAAAACAACAAACAGCCACAAGAATAATTAGAATAAAAAAGAACGAGTAGGAACCTGAGCAATAGTACAAGGGCGTTTGCCTTGCATATGAAGACCTGGGTTTGATCCCAGCATCCCATATGGTCCCCCAGCGCTGCCAGGAGCAACTCCTGAGTATCACATAGCCGGGTGTGACCCAAAAAAGACAGACAGACAGACAGACTGACACACACAAACACACACACACACACACACACACACACACACCACCCTCCACAACAACACCCCCAGCATTTTCCAATAATCTGTCATGATCTTGGGCTGATCTGTAGCAGAAACATTTTCTTCTGATGGCAAGGATTATACTTACATAGTATACAAAGGCAATGTGTAAAAAAATTGTCCTTAGAAACTTAGCCAATTTAAACGAACTAAGATTTAAGATTTACTGGTCTATGTATAGAAATATAAGCACATTCAAATGAACACTAACACGAACATAAATTATAAAAACAAAAACATAGTCTATAAAAGTTCATATAATTAGTATGATGTTTATGGCATGATAAAAACACTTACATCAAAGCCAGTGTTTGGATCCCAACCAACATGTCCAATGTGCCTAAGGCAGAAGATTAAATAAAGAAAAAAAGGGTAAATTTTAAATACGTTTTTTTTATAGGAGTTGGGGGAGGAATTTGGGTCACACCTAGCAGTGCTCAGGGCTTTACTCTGATTCTGTGCTCAGGGATCACTCTTCTTCGTATTTGGGAGATCATTTTATGGTGCTGGGGATTGAACTGGAGTCAGCTGCATGCCTAGCTATACTTCTCTCTGGCTGAGGAAATAACAACAAAAAAAATGCAGACTATATATGAAATACAATCTGTCCAATAAATTTCTGGCCTGAACTAATAATACTCAAAAGACATAAAACAGTTGGGAAGAAAAGTCTGTACAAGTAGACAGGAAAGCAGAATTCTAGACCTGGTTCTGCTATTCAGTTTCAACATTTTTGAATAATTTATCTGAGCATCTATTTCCTTATAACCTATATAATGAAAGCATTAAAACCATGAAGGGAGTTGCCAAGGAGATGTCTGAAAGGACTTGAGCACATTTTTTTTTTCTGAAAATCCAGTTTATTTTTCCATGTTGTAGACAGATCCAGTCAATGTGATCAATTTTTCTGCATGTGTAATAATTTATCAAAATAAGTTTTCCCACAAGATTATTTTCCATCAACTCGGAAAATCCTGGTCTGACAACATACCCAAATAAAGCTCTTGGAAATCACCTCTTAAAATTTGGAAGTGTGGCCAAGTCTTTCCTGTCATTTACTGAACTACAAATGGCTAAAGAGCAATTTGAAAAGGTGACTAGTACAACAGTTGAATTCAGGAAATTAATTTTAGTGCACTTTGCTCCAGTTTAGCCAACATGCTACATGGTCCTTTTTGGGGGAAGTTGGGAGCGCACAAAGTGGACTTGAGGAGTTCCATTGTACGAAAGGTATGACTCTGCAAGCAAAACAATTACCAAACAGACGACAAGAGATAACCGGGATGAAGCCAGAAGAAATAACATACAGATCATTGGGGTACCAGAAAACCCTGATGAAAAAGAAACTGTCAAAGCCATCATTGCTGAGAAGTTCCCAGAACTAAAGAACGCTTGCCTCAAGATCCAGGAGGCACGTAGGATACCAGCTAAAAGAAACCCCAATAAGAATACTCCAAGACACATCTTAATTAGAATGACAAAATTATAGCTAGAGATAGAATACTGAAAGCAGCAAGATCAAAGAAGAAAATCACATACAAAGGAACAACCCGAAGATTTACAGCAGAATTTTCTGATGAAACACCCGAGCCCGAAAACAATGGTGGGATATTGTGAAAAGGCTCAACTTCATGGATAAGCAACAACTCAGGAACTTCACGGACTCAAAACCAACTTTAAAAGAAGGACTGAAGGGTCAACTATAATATGACCAAACCCAAAAGCACAACAAGCACAAACAGAAAGATGGCACAAAATCCAATGACAAAAATCTCTCAATGTCAAAGGTCTAAATTTAACAACTAAAAGACACAGATTGTTGGGGCCAGAGCGATAGCCCAGCGGGTAGTGAGTTTGCCTTGCATGCAGTCGGCCCATGCCGCCCGGGTTCAATCCCCGGCATCCCATATGGTCCCCGAGCACCGCCAGGAGTAATTCCTGAGTGCAGAGCCAGGAGTAACCCCTGAGCATTGCCGGGTGTGACCTAAAAAAAAAAAAAAAGACACAGGATAAAATGGATTAAAAATATTGAACCCAACATTCTGCTGTCTACAAGAAACACATCTGAATAATCAGAGCATACACAGACTCAGTCAAAGGTTGAAAGACCATTCTCCATACAAACAACTCTTCCCAAAGGGCCGGTGTGGCCATACTAGTATCAGGTAATATAGACTTCAGGCTGAAAAAAGTTAGAAGGGACAACGAAGGCCATTTCTTATTAATTAAGGGGTATGCACACCAGGAAGAAATTACACTACTAAACATATATGCCCCAACGAGGGGCCAGCAAAATACATAAAACAACTGCTAAGAGACCTCAAAGAAGACATTAACAGTAGCACAATAATAGTTGGAGACTTCAACACTGCTCTATCAACTATGGATAGATCAACAAGACTGAAACTCACCAAGGAAATATTGGCCCTGAAGGAAGAAATGGAAGAAAGAGAGCTAGTGGATATATACAGGGCTTTTCAAGCCAAAAAAGCAGAATGCACATTTTTCTCTAGCATACATGGAACATTCTCCAAGATAGACCACATGCTGAGCCACAAAACATACCTCAATAAAATAAAAGAAATTGTGTCAAATATCTTTTGAGACCATGATGCACTAAATATAGAAGTTAACCGTACACAGAAACAGGGAGTCAAACCAAACACCTGGAAACCAAACCAAACAGGGAGTCAAACCAAACACTGGAAACTGAACAGCTCACTCCTGAACAACCAATGGATCATAGAAGAAATCAAACAGGAAATCCAAAGATTTCTGGAAACAAATGAAAATGAAGACACCAACTTTAAGAACTGTGGGACACGGCAAAAAGCTGTGTTAAGAGGGAAGTTTATAGCTCTGCAAGCATTCATCAGGAAACAAGAAAGGGCCCACATAAATAACCTGACTACACAGCTGAAGACATTAGAAAAAGACCAACAAATGGAGCCCAATCCAAGCAGAAAAAAAGGAAATAGTAAAACTTAGAGAGGAATCAATGAGTTGGAAACAAACAAAAAACAAATCCAAAAGATTAATGAAACCAAGAGCTGGTTCTTAGAAAAATACACAAGATTGACAAATCATTGGCAAGTCTTGTAAAGACAGGGAAAGAGAGAACCCAAAAACAGAATCAGAAATAAAAATGGTGATATCACAACAGAAACCACAGAAATCCAAAAGATCATCAGAGATTGCTTTGAGAGCCTGTATGCCGCAAAACACGACAATCTAGAAGATATGGATAAAATCCTGAAGTCCTATAACCTCCCACGGCTGAAACAAGAAGACCTGCAATACCTGAAAAAGCCTATCACCATTGAGGAAATTGAAACAGTAATTAGAAGTCTGCCCAAACACAAAAAGCCCAGGTTCAGACGGATTGACTAGTGAACTCTACCAAACCTTTAAGGAGGACCTACTGCCAGTCCTTTTCAAGCTCTTCCAGTAAATAGAAGAAAGAGAAAAACTCCCCGAACAGCTTCTACGAGGCACATTATCACCCTGATACCCAAAGCAGGGAGAGACAACACAAAGAAAGAAAACTACAGACCAATATCCCTCATGAACACGGATGCTAAGATCTTCAAAATACTAGAAAACAGAATACAAAGACTCATCAAGAAGATTATACAACATGACCAAGTAGGATTCATCCCGGGAATGCAAGGATGATTCAACATTCGCAAGTCAATCAACATAACACATCATATCAATAAAAGAAAAAATAAAAACCATATGATCCTATCAATAGACGCAGAGAAAGCATTTGACAAGATCCAGCACCCGCTCATGATTAAAACCCCCCAGAAAATGGGAATTGAAGGGACTTTCCTCAAGATAGTTACAGCCATCAACCAAAAGCCCACAGCAAACATCATTCTAAATGGGGAAAAATTGAAAGTCTTCCCCTGAGATATGGGACAAGACAAGGTTGCCCACGCTCACCTCTTTTATTCAATATAGTACTGGAAGTACTTGCCATAGCAATCAGAAAAAAAAGGACATCAAGAGTATCCAGATATGCAAAAGAGTCAAGCTATCATTATTTGCAGATGACATGATATTATACCTAGAGAACCCTAAACTCTCTACCAAAAAACTCCTAGAAACAATAGACACATATAGTAGAGTGGCAGGATACAAAATCAACACCCAAAAGTCATTGGCTTTCCTATATACAAATAACGAAAGAGAAGAAAGGGATATTAAGGAAATGATTCCATTCACAGTTGTGCCACAGAAAATCAAATACCTAGGAATCAACTTACCCAAGTGTGTAAAGGACCTGTACAAAGAAAACTACAAGACACTGCTCAAAAGAGGAGAGAAGGAAATGGAAACACATTCGGTCCTCATGGGGAGGATCAACATTTCCAAAATGGTAATACTCCCTAGAGCTCTGTACAGATTCAATGCAGTCCCTATAAGGATACCTATGACATTCTTCAAAGAAATTGACCAAACACTCCTGAAATTTGTATGGAACAATAAATCCCAAGGATAGCTAAAGCAATTCTCGGGAAAAAGAAGATGGGAGGCATCACCTTTCCCAGCATCAAACTGTACTACAAGGCAGTAGTAATTAAAGCAGCATGGTATTGGAAAAAAAACAGACCTGGGGACCTATGGAATAGAATTGAGTACCCTGACACCCAACCTCAAACACATGATCATTGAATCTTTGATAAAGGTGCAAAGAGTCTAAAATGGAGTAAGGAAAGCCTCTTCAACAAGTGGTGTTGGGAAAACTGGGCAGCGACATGTAAAAAAATGAATTTGGACCTGTGTCTAACACCATGCACAAAAATCAGATCAAAATAGATTAAAGATCTCAATATCAGACTTGAATCCATAAAGTACATTGAAGAAAATATAGGAAAAACCCTCCACGACATTGAAGCTAAAGGCATCTTCAAAGGTAAAACATCACTAACAAAGCAACTAGAAGAAAAGATAAACATATGGGACTATATGAAACTGAAAAGCTTCTGCGCCTCAAAAGAAACAGTGACTAAGATACAAAAGCAGTCCACAGAATGGGAAAGAATATTCACCCAATACCCATCAGATAAGGGGCTAATATTCCAGGATATATCAGGCACTGGTAGAACTTTACAAGAAGAAAACAAACAACCCCATCAAAAAATGGGGAGAACAAATGAACAGAAACTTCAGCAAGGAAGAAATTCGAATGGCCAAAAAACATATGAAAAAATGCTCATCCTCACTAATCATTGAGAGATGCAAATGAAAACAACAATGAGATACCATTTCACACCACAGAGACTGGCACATATCCAAAAGAGCAACAACAAGTGCTGGCGTGGATGTGGGACACTCATCCATTGTTGGTGGGAATGCCGGCTGGTACAGCCTTTCTGGAAAACAATATGGACATTCCTTCAAAGACTAGAAATTGAACTCCCATTTGACCCAGCCATACCACTCCTGGGAATATACTCTGGGAAGCCAAAAATAGGCAGCGGAAACACCATCCCTACTTTTATGTTCATAGCTGCATTATTCACAATTGTCACAATCTAGAAACAACCAGAGTGCCCTAGAATTGATGACTTGATAAAGAAGCTTTGGTACATCTACACATTGGAATACTATGCAGCAGTTAAGAAAATTGCAGTTATAAAATTTGCATATAAATGGATGGACATGGAGATTATGTTGAGTGAAATTAGCCAGAAGGAGAGACAGATACAGAATGACTGCATTTATTTGCATGACATAAATATATATGTACATATTATAATACCAATATCCAAAGTGAAGTGAAACATGGATCAGGAGGTCTTGTCAAAAGTGGAAATTAGTGTCTAGCAATACCAATGAGTTGCATAACCTATCTGAAAAAGAATTTCGGAAAGAACTGTTAAGGATTCAAAAGGAATTCAAAGAAGCAATGGAATGCAAAATCAATAAAATACAAGAGGACATGATAGAAGAAGTGAGGAAAATGCAAAGGGAAATGACAGATATTAAAAATGAGGTAAATGAAATAAAAAACACGGTGGAAGGCCATCATAGCAGAATAATAGCTACTGAAGAAAGAATTAGTGATCTCAAAGACGAGTTCCAAAGATTCTCTAAACAACACCAGAAGATAGAAAAAAAGGCTCACAATTACCGAACAGACAACAAGAGATAATAGGGATGAAGCCAGAAGAAACAACATACGGATCATTGGGGTCCCAGAAGGGCAAGAAGAAAACCCTGATGAAGAAAGAAACTGTCAAAGCCATCACTGCTGAAAAGTTCCCGGAACTAAAGAATGCTTGCCTCAAGATCCAAGAGGCCCGTAGGATACCAGCTAAAAGAAACCCCAACAAGAATACTCCAAGACACATCTTAATAAAAATGACAAAAACTATAGATAGGGATAGAATACTGAAAGCAGCAAGATCAAAGAAGGAAATCACATACAAAGGAACATCTCTAAGATTTACAGCAGACTTCTCTGATGACACACTCCGAGCCCGAAAACAATGGTGGGATATTGCGAAAAGGCTCAATGAACTGCAGGCTTCACCAAGAATTCTTTATCCGGCCAGGCTCACATTCAGCTATGAAGGAAAGATACACAACTTCATGGATAAGCAACAACTCAGGAACTTCATGGACTCAAAACCAACTTTAAAAAGAAGGACTGAAGGGCCTACTCTAATGCCACCAAACAACAAACACAAAAAGAAAGATGGCACAAAATCCAATGAAAATAATCTCTCTCAATGTCAATGGTCTAAATGCACCAATTAAGAGACACAGAGTGACAAAATGGATTAAAAAAATTGAACCCAACATTCTGCTGTCTACAAGAAACGCATCTGAATAAGCAGAACAAACACAGACTCAGAGTCAAAGGTTGGAAGACCATTCTCCATGCAAACAACTCCTCCAAAAAGGCTGGTGTGGCCAAATTAGTATCAGATAATATAGACTTCAGGCTGAAAAAGGTTAGAAGGGACAACGAAGGCCACTTCTTATTAATTAAGGGGTATGTACACCAGGAAGAAATTACACTACTAAACATATATGCACCCAAAGAGGGGGCAGCAAAATACATAAAACAACTGCTAAGAGACCTCAAAGAAGACATTAACAGTAGCACAATAATAGTTGGAGACTTCAACACTGCTCTATCAACGATGGATAGATCAACAAGACTGAAACTCACCAAGGAAATATTGGTGCTGAAGGAAGAAATGGAAGAAAGAGAGCTAGTGGATATATACAGGGCTTTTCATGCCAAAAAAGCTGAGTACACATTTTTCTCTAGTGCACATGGAACATTCTCCAAGACAGACCACATGGTGAGCCACAAAGCATACCTCAATAAAATTAAAAAGATAGAAATTGTGTCAGCTATCTTTTCAGACCATGATGCACTGAAAATGGAAGTTAACCGTACACAGAAACAGGGAGTCAAACCAAACACCTGGAAGCTGAACAGCTCACTCCTGAACAACAAATGGGTCATAGAAGAAATCAAACAGGAAATCCAAAGATTTCTGGAAACAAATGAAAATGAAGACACCAACTATAGGAACTTGTGGGACACGGCAAAAGCCCTGTTAAAAGGGAAGTTTATAGCTCTGCAAGCATTCAACAGGAAAGAAGAAAGCGCCCACATAAATAACCTGACTACACAGCTGAAGACATTAGAAAAAGACCAACAAAAGGAGCCCAAACCAGGCAGAAAAAAAGGAAATAATAAAACTTAGAGAGGAAATCAATGAGTTGGAAACCAAAAAGACAATCCAAAAGATTAATGAAACCAAGAGCTGGTTTTTTAAAAAAATAAACAAGATTGACAAACCATTGGCAAGACTTGTAAGGACAGGGAAAGAGAAAACCCAAATAAACAGAATCAGAAATAAAAAGGGTGACATCACAACAGAAACCACAGAAATCCAAAAAGATCATCAGAGATTACTTTGAGAGCTTGTATGCCGTGAAACATGAGAATCTAGAAGAAATGGATCAATTCTTGAAGTCCTATAACCTCCCACGGCTGAAACAAGAAGACCTCCAATACCTGAATAAACCCATCACCATCGAGGAAATAGAAACAGTAATTAAAAGTCTGCCCAAACACAAAAGCCCAGGTCCAGACGGATTCCCTAGTGAACTCTACCAAACCTTTAAGGAGGACCTACTGCCAGTCCTTTTCAAGCTCTTCCAGGAAATAGAAGAAACAGAAACACTCCCAAACAGCTTCTACGAGGCACATATCACCCTGATACCCAAAGCAGGGAGAGACAACACAAAGAAAGAAAACTACAGACCAATCTCCCTGATGAACACAGATGCTAAGATCTTCAACAAAATACTAGCAAACAGAATCCAAAGACTCATCAAGAAGATTATACATCATGACCAAGTAGGATTCATCCCGGGAATGCAAGGATGGTTCAACATTCGCAAGTCAATCAACATAATACATCATATCAATAAAAGAAAAAATAAAAACCATATGATCCTTTCAATAGACGCAGAAAAAGCATTTGACAAGATCCAGCACCCGCTCATGATTAAAACGCTCCAGAAAATGGGAATTGAAGGGACTTTCCTCAAGATAGTTCCAGCCATCTACCAAAACCCCACAGCAAGCATCATTCTAAATGGGGGAAAAGTTGAAAGCCTTCCCCCTGAGATCAGGGACAAGACAAGGTTGCCCCCTCTCACCTTCTTTTATTCAATATAGTACTGCAAGTACTTGCCATAGCAATCAGAGAAGAAAAAGACATCAAGGGCATCCAGATAGGCAAGGAAGAAGTCAAGCTATCATTCTTTGCAGATGACATGATATTATACCTAGAGAACCCTAAACTCTCTACCAAAAAACTCCTAGAAACAATAGACGCATATAGTAGAGTGGCAGGATACAAAATCAACACCCAAAAAGTCAGTGGCTTTCCTATATACAAATAACGAAAGAGAAGAAAAGGATATTAAGGAAACTATTCCATTCACAATTGTGCCACAGAAAATCAAATACCTAGGAATCAACTTACCCAAGTATGTAAAGGACCTGTACAAAGAAAACTACAAGACACTGCTCCAAGAGATAAAAGAGAACACAAGGAAATGGAAACACGTTCCCTGTTCATGGATGGGGAGAATCAACATTGTCAAAATGGTAATACTCCCTAGAGCTCTGTACAGATTCAATGCAGTCCCTATGAGGATACCCATGACATTCTTCAAAGAAATTGACCAAACGCTCCTGAAATTTGTATGGAACAATAAACCCCCAAGGATAGCTAAAGCAATCCTCGGGAAAAAGAAGATGGAGGCATCACCTTTCCCAACTTCAAACTGTACTACAAGGCAGTAGTAATTAAAACAGCATGGTATTGGAATAAAAACAGACCTGTGGACCTATGGAATAGAATTGAGTATCCTGACACCCAACCTCAAACACATGATCATTTAATCTTTGATAAAGGTGCAACGAGTCTAAAATGGAGTAAGGAAAGCCTCTTCAACAAGTGGTGTTGGGAAAACTGGGCAGCAACTTGTAAAAAAATGAATTTGAACCTGTGTCTAAACACATCCATTTGCCTATAAATGGATGGATGTTGGAGGACATGTTTAGCTAATCTGGGAGTTTTGTTGTTTTGCTCACTCCCAGCTTAATCTTATTTAAGCCAATGTTCATTCTAATGAGATCTCTCTTCTATGTAAACACTTCTAGAGGGTGTGGCAGTTACAGAAGTCACCTTGATTGAATAACTTCTGACTTATACATCTACTAAGGCTTCTATGTTTTCTAGATTGGGCACAGATCCTCTTTATACCCACTGCACCCAACGTGGGACAGTTAGAATTTACCAGGAGACTACCACCCTGGCTACGCTGAGACTATAGGAAGACTATAGGAAGGATCATACTAGTTTGCTCTAAGCAGGCGAGTATGACCCTTTCAGTACATGAGAACAAGATACTCAGAATCACCCTGGTGCAGATAATAAGGACCTTGTGGGTACCATCTAGATTACATGAAGCTCATGAAGTTAAGATGTATTACTTTATATCAGCCCCTCTCTCTCCAGTGTTTTACATAAGAGATAATCTCGGGATTAGTCCTTGGTGTAACCTTTGTTTATACCTACAATAGGGTGTGGCACTACACTCTGTTTAGGGTTCTTTGTTGGCATGACAACCTCCTGATTGGGTTACTTTGGTGTATATAAGGGGCTGACTTGAGGCCCCTTCACCTTTTGCCTTTTGGTTCCTCAGCCTTCAGCTTTTGGCTCCTGCCCTTTTGGCTTTTGGCTTTTGGCCTTCTTCTTCCCTGTGGGATCTCGCCTTGTGAGCGCTTATTCCCCTTGGAAGTTTTTACACGTGGTGGTCGCCATCTTGGCCTACACGTAGCTGGGGTTCTAGCCTGGAATCCTAAGCATCGGGTTTTTCCTTTTGCTGATTTGTATGCCTGAACCTGTGATAAGTAAAGCCTTTTAAAAACGCATCGGATTCCTGAGTGTTCATCCATTCCTCGCCAGCTCGGAGGTAGAAGGGAACTCGCTTCCTGGCACTGTCGGGACCCCGGTGGAGCGCCCCACAGATGGACATGGAGAAGATTATGTTGAGCGAAATTAGCCAGAAGGAGAGAGACAGATATAGAATGACTGCATTTATTTGCATGGCATAAATATATATGTACATATTATGATACCAATATCCAAGGTCAAGTGAAGCATATATCAGGAGGTCTTGTCAAAGGTGGAAATTATCACAAACGTGTGGGAGTCAGAGTTTAGGAAAGACAGAAAATGGAACAGGGTGCTATTAATAGTCGAGGGTATTAATGCCAACCTAGAACTGAGCATGAAATCAAGGCAAAAGGATTCACATGACAACCTTTTAATGTATGTTCTGTAATCCATAGTCTAGAAGGGAAGGAAAAGAGAAAGAGAGAGAAAGGCAAAGAAATAAAGAACCTGCCATGGAGCAGGGCTGGGTTAGGGGGGGGGGAACCGGGGATGTTGTTGGTGGGAGATGGGCACTGGTGGAGGGACGGGTGCTGAAACACTGTATGACCAAAACCCAAACATGAACTTTTTAATTGTATATCTTTTTTATTTGTATATCTCACGGTGGTATAATAAAATACTTAAAAAAAAATAAAAATAAAAAGCGGAAAAAAAAAAGTGGAAATTATCACAAACATGCGTCTTACCAAAGACTAGGTAAGACAGAAAATGGAAAAGCGTGCTAACAATTGTCAAAAGTACTAATACCAATCTAGAACTGAGCATTAAATACAGGCAAATAGATACATATGACAACCCTTTAATGTATGTTCTGTAATCCATAGTCTGGAAGGGAAGGGAAAGAGAGAGAAACGGAAAGAAATAAAGAACCTGCCATGGAGGCGGGCTGGGGACGGAGGGAGGGAAACGGGGACGTTGGTGGTGGTAAATGGGCACTGGTGGAGGGATGGGTGCTGGAACACTGTATGATCAAAATCCAAAAATAATTAAAAAAAAAAAAAGAAATATCTCAAAGAAGTAAGCTCATATGAGTCCACATTCCACCTCCTGGAATCCAATCACAAAACATAAAGCTGTTTAGCAATGATTATTAGCTATAATGTCCAATAACACATGAATGAGTAAAGCAGTTCTGGTATACATACAATGGAATACAATGCAGTTGTCAAAAAGATCAATTTGATGCTAGGTGGATAGAACTAAAAGGTACCATGCTGGGAGAACAGTCAAAAGGACAGGGATAAAGAATAATCTCTCTCACGAGTGAGATATAGAGAAACACAATGAGAGAACAACAAATGGTCAAGGGCAACACAACTAGAGAGTTGCTCCAAAGAATAGAATTTTCCAGTGATCAGAAATAAGCATAACAGAGGACCTTGAGACAATCAATGGTGGAGGAAAGTGGGCACAATGATGGTGGCCAAATGCATTCATAAAACTATTATTAATAGTGTTGCAAAGCACTATACCTCATTTAAATAGCTCCCCCACCCCTCAAAAAAAATCTATAGCTAAAGAGGTTTATATCTCACTGGAAATTGCTTGGTGTTCCAATATCTGCCTTAGTCAATCTCTTCTTTTTAGCTTTTCCTTTTTTTTTTTCTTTGGTATGAGAGATATTATTGACTTGTGGACCATAAAATCTATTTGTGGTGATTTCTGGATTTTTTATATCAACCGTTGCCATGGGTAGATTAGGACCTGAAAATGAAAGTCAATATAGAAAAATGAGTTAATAAGACAAAAATTACTACTTAAAATTTATCATTTTTTCCTGAAATGGCTATCTTGTTATAAATTATTAAAATTTTAAATTTTCAGGATAATTATTTTTATAAAGCACTCCCTACATTTCAAAACTTGCATTTCTTCAAAATGTATTAGCATAGACACATTTCAAAGCAAACCTTTACCTTTTTATTTCATAGAGAATAAGAAATCTTTAAAATAATTTAATTGATCAGATCCCTTAATTTTTTGATTATATAGACTTGCATTCAATATACTCCTCAGTGATAAAGCAAAAGTCATGCATTGCTTTAAATCTAACAACAAATGTTAACTTTGTTTCATTTCTTGGATAAGGAAGATTCTTTTTTTTTTCTTCTTTTTTGGGTCACACCCGGCAATGCTCAGGGGTTCCTCCTGGCTCTGCACTCAGGAATTACTCCTGGCGCTGTTCGGGGACCATATGGGATGCCGGGATTGTCGCGTGCAAGGCAAATGCCCTACCCAGCTGGGCTATGGCTCTGGCCCGATTCTTATGTAATTATTACTACCACTTCCCCTTCAAAACCGCCACATTAAGTCCCCTATTTTTCACATCAGCATACCAGCAGTATGGAACACAAATATTTTTCAAACACATCTCCCACAAGGATCAACAATAAAGATATCCCAAACACTTTCATATATTATCTCCAGGAGTGATACAAATATTGTATAACCTGTTTTTACAATTAAAAAAAAATTCTTAGGTCTTAAAAGTATAAACATCTGAGATGTATTCAACATACAAATAGGTTAGAAAATTAACCAAGAGGCAACACATGGTCCTTAGAAATTCTTTTATATACAACACTACCAAAAACTACAGTACCAATCTGAAGATAATGGCAACTTCTGAAACATTATATGTTGTATAATTACCATTACATAGGTATAAAGTTATCAAGCCTGCCTGAGACTATTATTCTTAGACCTGTTCAAGATTGATACCCACTGTTTATGTTCCATGAGGCAGAACCAGGTTTGATCCCCAGCACCCGATATGGTCCCCATAGGCCACTGGAGTGATGCAGAGACAGGGGTCAGCCCTTAGCTCACTGGGTGTGCCCCTTTTCTTGCCCCACAAACCCCCAAACTAAAAAAAAACCACAATCAAGTTATTTAAGCAACACAGAAAGCCTTGACTGGGATTTGGGGCTGGGAGACAGCTCAAAGAGCTTGAGCACAGGCCCTGAGTTCAATCCTCATTATAACACATCTACCCCCCACACCCCAAGTATAACCCCAGAGGCCCAAAGCACTGCTGAACCCAGGTAGTATGTGCAATGCTGGCCCAACCACTGGACTGTCTTGTCCAGTTAGTTGTATATCTCTTGCTCTGGGAGTGCCATTCACTGCTCCTCCTACATACAATACAAACAAGTCTTGAGAGTTTCAAATTTGTTCAGATAACCAATTTCAGCACTTACTGTACTTTTTAAAAAATAGGGCAATCACAGACTTCAAGTGTTAGAAAGCTAAACTGGGTCCTTTTCATAACCCACTAGATTCTCTAATGACAGATTCATTTTTTGTCTTTCCTTTTCTAACTTATCTTAAACCATTAATATTAGCAATACCATTTACAATAAGAAACTGAGAATTAGTCTTATACTATAGTCTCAATTCATCGTGAAGACAAAATAAACATGAATAAAAAAACATGGATTAAATTTTAGGAAAATATTACTATGCCGCTAGAGCCAATATAAATCCATTAGATTTTGGATGCTCTCAATCACAAGGAACAAGCAATGTTTATTAATACTTTCAATCACTGAAGCAAGGAATTTCTTTTCTAGAAGACAATAAAGTTAAGGTTCTAAAAGCCAAATTTATAACTCATTAGAGATTAAAATGACAGCTATCTTTGACTATTTAAGCATGAAGTTGGAACAAAATGTAAGGACAAGAACGAATAAAATTGAACTCATATTGTAAAGTGTGTACCCTTTCCCTTCTATCTGAAAAACCAGGTATGGTTATATTTGCTTTGCACCTACCAAGCACTTTCTATCTACTGGCATTAAGTACTGCTGCCTTTACATGTGAATTTCAGTAGTGCTAGTTACAACATTACTTAATCACACCTATATGGGAAAAGCTTCAGACTTGCAGAGGCGTACAGACAATTAGCCCTAATTTGTTGAAAATTAAATAATTTTTGAAACCTTTCACTTTATAGGTAAAAACAGAAGGTAAGATTAGATGAGTGGCTCACACCCATGTAAGTTAAATGACAAAGGCAAAGATAGCCTTACTATCCTAGTTCTGAGTTCTCAGCCTCCCTACTGCCTACTACATTTTTACAGAAAAGTCAAACTATAAGGTGACAGTGCTAATTTCATTTTACTAAGCACTGTTTCTTTACAAAGCCTGTTGAAAATTTAACAGTCCGATAGTCAATGAGCATATTAAACAGCTTTTAAAAACACAAAAACATTTTTACATATATGAGATGAATTAGGTACTGGGAATTTTTATTAACAATTAGGGGCTAGAAGAAGGAAAAGGACAGAGACTGCATTCATTTGCGAAATATAAAAAAAATAGTTTGATACCAATATCCAAGGCCAGGCAAAACGTGGATCAGGAGTCTCAGTGGGTGTAATATACCACAAGTGTGTGGAAGTCAGTGGTTAGGTAAAACAGAGACGGTTCCAATGTGCTAATAATTGTTGGAAATGGTAATACCAGCCTAGAACTGAGCACTGAATGTAGGCAAGGGATATACATGATAACCCCAAAATGTATGTATTGCAAGCCACAATGTGTAAGAGAAGGGAGAGGGAGAGAAGAGACAAAGTGTCTGTCATACAGGCAGGCCTGGGGACGGGAAGGGAATCAGAGGACACTGGTGGTGGGAAATGGGCACTGGTAGAGGGATGGGTTCTGGAACTCTGTATGACTGAAACCCAATCATGAACAGTTTTGTAACTGTTTATTTCACAGTGGTATAATAAAATAAAATTTAAAAAGGAGATTGGAGAGATAGCACATTGGGTAGGGCACTGTTCTTACAAGCAGCAGATGTGAGTTTTATTCCTGTGCATAGAGCCACGAGTAAGGCTTGAGCACAGCCAACCAAACACATAAACCCCCTTTTAAAAAAAAGCAATCTATATTTTGAAAGTAATATAAAGTTTAGAAAATAAATTTAAAGTTGTGTCCCAAAGTCCAATGAAATATGTTTTTTAAAAAGTGGTTAAGATAGTATAAGAAAGTCATTTTTCAGAGTTTATGGAAGTCTTAAAATACTTCCTATGGTAAACCTTACTCCATTAATATAATCATATTCATGCTAAGAATAGTGCAAGTAAACAATGGAGGGATCCACACTGTAAAAATATACAATGGAGGGCTCTAACTTTCTTTTCAACGAAATAGTCACAATTTATGTAAGGACAACTGTCTCAAAGGACAACTGTTGCATAACAGTTCTAATATTCTCATTGAACACTATCTCTGATTAACTGTACAACTGAAAGAGCAATTAAAGTTTTCCTTTTAATCACATAAAAATCAGAGAACTCTCACCAGGGTCAAACAGTTGAGACACAGGCGGCCCAGAGGCCTCTGATGGCAAGCAGTCATGAAGCTGAGAACAAACCATTGGAAAGCATCTAAACTAAAAGGTGAGACTGACCAATAAGAAAAAGAAAGATGTAGTGATTAGGAGTTAGTGAGGAAGACACTGAATTGCATTCTAGGAGTGTTATTTCTAGAAAGTGTCTTTTAAATAGGCAGAATTTGAAACCATTAAACTAAGAATCTAAAGGAGTATCCGCGATAAAGCACTATCTGGACAAAGGTGGTTTAGGTATCCCCCTGCCACCTAGTGGCAAGAGACAGAATGTTCTTAAGTAATGCCACCTTCAAAGCAGTGGTTTTCCCATGACAACACTTCAGTGAAAAAAAGGTTAAATTAGCAAGGTAGCTGAGTGTATTTTTTTTTTTTATATATATATATATATATATATATATATATATATAAAAAGAATACTATTTTAACTCCATATAGTGAAAAATAGTTTGAGGTCACTGAACCATTGGGTTGACACACAGCTAGTTTTTTTTAAAGATTTGAAACTAAGTAATAACAGAGAAGAGAAAGAAACTACAGTTAAGGCTGTGTGGCACACTAATGCAAAATAAATTCTGTTCATTCAAGGACTAATATGAACCAAAGTATTTTTAAACAAGGTATTTTATATTAACTTTGATTGTATTATTTGTACATCCACACTTAAAATCTTAAATTTAAATCTTCAGAGATGTCACCTCAAGAATTCTTCCCCAGAAACACTAATAGTGCCAAACAATAATTTTGTAGAAATATTAATCAACAAGAGAAACACAATTCTAACAATGTATTAAAATTTCATAGATGAATGACTTCCAACTTAGCAGTTCCACTTCCTTTATCTCCACAATATTCTAGTTCTATTAGTGAGACATGTTAATATACCTAAGTCTCAATTTGTCTTTCAAAATTAATAAGCCTTTATATCACGATCACGATCACGATCTTCCCGTTGATCATCTATTTCCTAGAGCGGGCACCAGTAATATCCCCATATGTCCTGTCTCATGCCAGTAGAGCCAGGGGCATCAGCTTGCTACAGGAACATAAAGAGCCTCAATATATACCTTTATATATACCACAGAATAGAGGTTAAGGGGCCTCTGCAGTTAGACTCTTAAAGATTGGAACCTGTTCTACATAACTCCACTAATAACAATATGACCCTATGAAAAATCCAATCCATGTACAACAGGTTCCTCAAATTTAAAATGGGGAAAGCGGCAGTTATTTCATGAGATTGTTAGGCAAGTTCCTGGCAGATAATAAGTGATATTAAATAAACTTATTGTTTTCCTCCCAAAGGGTTAAGTACTTTGTTAAGAACTAAACAGTTTCCACAGAAGCCTGTAAAAACCGTTGAATTTTTTCATACTAAAAAAAGGCTAAAATATACAGTACTAGGCAGGCACACGGGTAAGCACTACTGATACAATTATTTATTTTCAAATCTATACTAAAGTAAATAGCCTAAAATTTGACAAAGTGGTATTTGTTACGTATTTTTATCTTAGAAATTAAATGTAAAGGCAAAGCCAGAAGATGAAGTTATCTGTTAATGTTATCTGTTTCTTTTTGCTATAAAAGAAATAAACACCTACTCACCAATAGCTATTGCATGGTAAGAACTTTGTATTATATTTTGTTTTCCTGAGTAAACATTCTAATTCTGATGAGTGGATCTAAGATGCTTTTAAAAAGCACTGGTTCTATTTCTCTGTATAACAAAGATAGCTGCAGCAATGGTTCTCGACATTCAATGAATCAGTCAACCCATTTAATTATCATGAACGCTAAGGATCTTCATTTTCCAGTGAAGAAATACACACTTTAAAATTTCACACACAATTTTCAGGGAAGGTTATGAGTCCAAAATGACAATCTGTCCTAGAATTCTGGACTTCACCTTTTTATCTTAACACTCTGGATTTTTTCACACTATGTCTATTATAAACCCATGTTTCCATTGCTAATCAAATTGAAGACTGTACAACTACAAAGAGCATTGGTTCTAAAAACACCATCACAGAAATACAATTCTGAAAATATATAATTCTGAAATTAAATCTGAATTTGTATTTAAGTTCTGAAAAATGATAATTATACATATTATATAAAGGATGTCATTAGCAGTATAAAACAATATTTTGAAATGAAAATATTAAAGTGGAAAATGAGTATGTCAAATCAAATTATCCCTTTACAAGCTAACTGTTCAATTTCTAAACAATTAGTTCTGAATGCAAAATTTATAGTGATATTTTACCTAAGTAGTTCTTTGTTTAGGAAATGTCAGTAAACAGTAATTTCTAAGTCACATCTGCCATTTACTTTAAAATAGAATACAACAATATTTGGTCAGGTATTAAATGTGATATATTAATATATAAAAAATTAAGGATTAAATTATAAACTCAAATTTTTTTGTTCCATAATTATCAAAGATCTTACCATTTGGGGGATCTCGCCTTTTCTCTGTTAGAAAATAAATTAAGAGAATATTAGACATTAGTATAAAAATGAATACACCAAAATTCTCTCTTAATCCTAAACTGATATATTTGTAGTTAATACAGATTTCTCCGAGAGTCACACAAAAGCAAGGCATGTAGCTTTACTGCTAGATTACAATCTTGGTCCTTCTATTATTTACTTAAAAATTAAGAAAAGATTTCCCTGAAGAACTGACATTTGAGTGAACATTTAAATTAAAAAAGAGAGAGCATCCTACAGACACTGTAAAGAGCTAAAGGAAAAATGGAACATAACTAAAGGAAAACCAGGTACTGGACCATGTAGGATTCCAAATGGCATAATTTAAGACTAGAGAGTAGCCTACAGATTCCAGCTTCTTAAACTGTGGATCACAACTCCATGAAGTCTACATAAATCAAAAGCAGAGACCATGAAAAATCTGGCAACACAACATTAAAAGGTCTCTGAACACTCAACAAATTTAATTCAAACTCAATGACATAATGAATCGGAGGCATTTCTGGCAGTGCTCACTCATGCTCACATTTCTTGGGTAAACGGAATCACAAGTGGAAAGGTTTAGAAGCCCTGCTATATATGGTAAGTTCTTAAAGGTTTTGGAATAGGGCAAGTTACATGATTGCATCTATTTTTAAAAGTTTACTTTGGCTGCTATGAAGATGGAACAGTGGAGAACAAAAAAAGGAAAGGAGAAAAAGTTCAAATCAACAACAACAAAAAAAAAAACAATGAATCTCAAAGTAAGTCATAAAGAAAATTAAAAATCATTCAAGAAAAGTTACATAAAAATTAAGAAAATACAAAAGTATCAATTAAAACTCTAGTGAGTTTTTTGAGATAAACCCAGTAAGTTCTTTGCTAGACTCATGAAGGAAAAAAAAGACACAAAATTCAAGGAAACGGAATTAAAAAAGGGGAGAAATTATAACGGACACTTCAGAAATATAAGATTCTAAGAAATTTCTATGACTTTCTATGCCAACTGTGCTGGGTATCTTAATCGATGATTATGTGAAAGTAAAATGATACAGAAATTAAAAAATCTTCCCTAGGACAAAAGCCTTGGCCCAGAAAGGCCCCTCTGGTGAGAATTAGCAAGGCTTCAAAAGACTCTGCCCATACTCTCGAGTATTTCCAAAATATAAATGAGAGGAATCCTTCCTAACAACTTCCAAAAATATGCCTGTGTTGTGATGAATGACCCCCTGGGTACTGTTAAAGTACTGGTGAACTTTTTCTACATTATACTTTGTCTTAAGAATTTTTTTATTTCTTCTTTGATATAGCAGTTATTGACTAATACATTGTTCAGTTTCTAAATGTTTTAGTTCTTCCTAACTTTCTTTTTATGATTTATTTCAACTTTATGGCATTGTAGTCTGAAAAGATACTCAGTCTCATTTCTATTTTCAGAACTTAAATTTTACAACACTCGTGTGTCCTGTAGTCTTTGGAATAACTATCCATGCAAGAAAGCAGCTACAAACAGTACATAAAATCAGCCCGTCTAGTTGTGTTTCAATACTACTTGTATTTATAAAAGTAGGCAGCAGGCCAGATTTGTCACAAGAGCAGTTGTTTTTAACAGACACCATTTAAAAGAATCGGAAAAAAAAAGTTTACCAGATTTCCTTTGTCGTCGACTCAACAAATCTATAACTGCTTTTCGAATTTTTTTTGCTTCTTCTTCATTGGCAAAATTAAGAGCAACTTGACACGTCTGAAATATTTCCACAAAAGGTAAAACAACCCCCTTGAAATTCAGCTTTATAAAAGATAACTTATTTTACAATCTGAATGTATCAAGAAGGCATAAAACAAGGATAAGACTGTTAGAAATGATCCCTACATTAAATATTAAACTAAATAGCAAACACCCTACTTGCTGTACACTCTCTTTGGCTCTGAATTTAATCCTTAACTAGCATTCAATAAAGACTTTTGATTAAGTCATGCTACCTGACCTAATTTTTTAAAAAAGAATTTTTCTTCTAATAAAAAAAAGTAAACACATGGCTAATGTGCTTTCAGTGCCTACAGCCAACCTTCATTTCTTTTCATTATGCAAAATTTATGAAATAAAAATACAAAACCCTGTAAAAATTAAAATCAACCATAATCCAGTTACTAAAACAAGATCCCTATGAACTAATGACATGGAAATCATGACATTTTCTGCAAGCATATACAACACGTTTAAAAAATTCCACTTTGTCCATCCATTTATTTTAGCACTGTTCAAACATGAATTACTTTCTCACAAAATAATCTGTATAACATCACTTGTCACTTCACTTGTCTTCCCATTGTTCATCGATTTGCTCGAGCAGGCACCAGTAACATCTCCATCTGTCCTGTTGAGTGCTAGTGTAGCCCAAGGGCATCTGCTTGCTCAGGAACATAAAGAGCCTCAAACCATTCCTTCAGATCATGGGAATGGAGGTTGACAACTGATACTGGTTTTTGGCATATCAAATATGACACAGGAGGCTTGCCAGGCCTCTGAATAACACATTATTATTTATTTTTAACATATTTTAATAGTATACAAGTATCTAAATATATAATGCCCAAAAATTAAGGTATTATAAACTTAATTATATAAATTACAAATAATTTACATAATACATTTTATGAAATACAAATAAATTATAAATTAGTTGACAAGATTACATTATTTAGAAAGAAAACTAAAGCTCAGGAATTAAATCATTTGCCAGAAGTCACAAAGAGAACAAAAATATAAACTACATTTCTACATAGCAAATTATGTAATAGTTGTCTTTTAAAGATCTTGGCTGCTAAAATTTTCTTGGCTTTAACTCAGACATTTTTGCTTTTTTTTATAGCTATGCAATCTATTATTAATTTGAAAATAAGAATTTTAAGTAAAATAGCTGATTTTTTAAAATATTCATTATTAATATGAACATGTTACAAATGGAAATTTTAATTAACAACATAAAGCTCTGCCAGTACTAAGAATTTATCTGGTCCTTAAAATCGTAGCTATTTTATCATATTTAGTTTTCATATCCCTAACAGAATTTTAAAAAATAGATTATTTATATTTTATAGAACATTTACACACAAAGCCCATACATACTCTCACAAATGTAAAAATAATGCAGCAACAAGTTAATATTGAAAAATATGACTTACATCTCCAGCAAACGTATGAAAATATCCTCTAGGACTATTATATACAAAGTTATTGTATAGTTCTTGTTCCCATAATAGTCTGCCATCCTAGACAAAAGTTAAGAGTTATCAAAAGGTTATCTAGAAGAGCAGATGACCTGTCTGTAATAAATGAATTGCTCGTGCATATGCATATAATGCATTAATGCATAAACAGATGAAATTTAATTCATAAATTCATAATTACAAAACAGTAAGCATGGATAATTTTTCTCTCCTAAAAACTCTTTTCACATGAGCTATTATTCAGCATGAAAATATACAAAGTCTTAGCCAGGAATTCCCAACTAGGATTACTTAGTCAAATACATAACTATACAATTACTAACTAAATCATCAAAAGGAGGCTACTTTTGTACATGTACTGATTAATACATAGTACCAAAAACATTATTTTCAATTTTGTGAAAAACACTTGTTCTTTTCCTCAATTTTTTGAATGCCAAGAAGGTCAGATTTGCCTTTTTGGTGCTGCTTATTAACAATCTTTAAGCTCCTAACTTTTGTAGAGTGACTTCCTAATTAACACTGGCATGAGCAGCAGCAATCACTGCAGAGACAGATGATTAAAGTGAACCACGGGTGAACTGTGTCTAAATGGTACACAGATGATAGTCCTATCTGTGACTATAGTAAAAGAGATATAATTAACTTTAGTATTAAAGGTGACTAATTGCATATAATCACCAATCACTATCCACAACTGGAAATTACGTGGATAGTGATATATAATCATTGTCTTCTTCTGAAATATAAAGTTCTGTCTAAACCACAATTTAAAAATCTCAAATATACTATACACACAACAGAATTAACTTTCTTCATACACACATACATACACACACATATACATATATATTCTATTTCTAAGCAGTATTTCTCATTGAGGATGTTAACAGCCTTAGGGGCTTCTTTCAAACTACGTATGTTCTTCATCGGTAAGATTCGCAAGGACTTAGGAGACTGATAGTAACAGGAGTATGCATATCTCTCTGCTTTCTCAAGGGAAGGAGGAGTGGGTAGTAAGGAAGACTAATTTAAAAAGTGCAAAAAACTCTAATCTGATCTACTCTAGGAAATATTATACAACACACACCAATGATTATTTTACAAATAAGTCAAGACCCAGAGAAATCAAATAATTTGATTACAGTATTTTTTTTTTTTTTTTTTGCTTTTGGGTCACACCTGGCAACACTCAGGGGTTACTCGGGCTCTTCACTCAGGAATTACTCCTGGCAGTGCTCAGGGGACCATATGGGATGCTGGGGATTGAACCTGGGTAGGCCGTGTACAAGGCAAACAACCTACCCACCGTGCTATCGCTCTGGTCCATGATTACAGTATTTCTGATCATAAGTATCTTCCAGAGTTTAAAATTGGTTTGGGAGGTTATTAATTGATTTCATGAGAACTACTACATAGAAGCCAAAGGGCCTCGCTATAACAGTAACAGTACAGTACAATAAGACAAGATCACCCAACAAAGGACATCCAATCTAGATCAGTGTGTAGTTATAGTTGAAAGAGAGGAATACAAAGCTGTAAAAATAGGAACATGTTCAGCACATAAGAAAAAGTGGGTAGTAAATACATTAATTAAAGAGCTGTATAATGCTTCTAGCTGGAACTGAAGCAACACTACAATCCAAGCCAAAGTGTACTCTTACAATGTCCTCGTCTATAATGAATAGGATGAAATTAAAGTATGATTAGAAAAGAAGGGAATGTGAGGAAAGCCCAAGATCCACTGGCATTAAAAACAAAAACAAGAGACTCCCTATAATGTGTGGTAGGGCAAGTGAAAAAATAGAATAGGGAAGTATTCAAATTCTGGTTTAGGGCATAGCCCTATTTGATCACAATATCCATGTCCACAGCTAAACCAATTTTTATTCTTGTAATATTAAGTAATTTAAATATCAAAGGATCAACAGATCTATACTATAACTGGAGAAACCTAAATGAAAGCGAAGCAAAACTCACCTTGATATCAAATATTCTTAAAAAAATAAGATCTCTGCGGATTGTCCTTAACAAGACAAGCAACACCACTGCACTTCTTTGACCACATGCAATTCCGATCTGCGGCATACAACTGTACAACTGCTGAAGACATAGTCTGCAAAACAAAATATCATACTTATTAGATTCAAAACATTCAGATGACCACTGCTCTGTTGACATCTTAATTACAACCTCATGAGAAACACTGAGCTAGAATCACCAAATGAAACTGTGGCCAATTCCTGACCCCACAGTAAAAGGAGATGATAAGCATTTATTTTAAGCTACTAGTTTTTGAAATTCTTTGGCAGTAAATAACTAACTAGTACAATAATCACACCAAAGTAATTACTGAAAGCTAACATCTACTGATTCTGTTAATACATCAGGAAATATGCTAAGCACTTTAAATATAGCCCTATTTAAATTACTATTCCTATTAAAACCTAGTTTTATGCTAGAGACCA
>JAJIBD010011024.1:0-30241 GCA_021461705.1 Cryptotis parvus
AATTTGTGGTAGAGTCCAACCCTTGACAAGTCTTCCTGGCCCATTTTGCCTGGCCTTATATAGCAGACTCATACTATTTTTTCTTATATCCCACAAATGAATACAGTCATTCTATATCTGTCCTTTTCCTTCTGACTAATTTCACTCAGGATCATACTCCCCATACTCTCCAAATCTCATGACTTCATTTTTCCTAACAGCAGGATAGTATTCCACTGTGTATCACAGTGACTTTATCAGTCATCTTTTCTCAGGCACTCAGGTTGTTTCCATATTCTGGCTATTGTGAACAGTGCTGCAATGAACAACACGCAGGTTGTTTCCATACTCTGGCTATTGTGAATAGTGCTGCAATGAACATGTAGGTGCAGATGGTATTTCTGCTGTGTGATTTTGGGTCCTGAGGTTATCCCAGGAGTGGTATTGCTGGATCAAATGGGAGCTCAATGTCTAGTTTTGGGAGGAATGTCTATATTATTTTCCAAAACAGCAGGACCAGTCGGCATTCCCACCAACAATGAATGAAAGTCCCTTTCTTCCCTGCATCCACACCAGCACCCGGTTGTTCTTGCTCTAGATTTGTGCCAGTCTCTGTGGTATGAGAAGATCTCGCCGTTGTTTTGATTTTTGCATCTCCCTGATGAGTAGTGATGAAGAGCATTTTTTAAATTGCCAATTTAAAATTTTAAACTTTAAAATTTAAAAACCAATTTTAAACTTTAGACCAATTTGTTTTGAAACTATGTATTTTAAAAAATTTAGACTGTAACCATCAAATCCTTTTTGTTGTTTAATTTTGGGCCACATCCAGTGATGCTCTGAGTGTACTCCCGGTTCTGTCATCAGGTATCACTTTTGGCAGAGCTCAAGGGACAGTATGGCGTGCTGGGAACAGAACCCAGGTTGGCAGCAAGCAAAGCAAGTGCCCTACCATTGTACAATCTTTTTGTCCCCAATAAGTCTGACAGACCAGACAAATTTACAAAGGGAAATACCTACTAACAAGCAAAAGGTTGAAGAGGTTTTAAGAAGTTGAAGCCATAGTACAGCAGGTAGAGCATTTGTCTTGCACATACCCAACCTGGGCTCAATCCTTGGCATCTCTTATGGTCCCTGGAGCCTGTCAGGGTGATTCCTGACTGCTTAAAGTCTGAGTATCACTAGGTGTTGTTTCCTCCACCTCCACCCAAAATAAATTATTTCTGGACTAAAGAGGCAATACAGGGTTTAAGGAGCCAGTTTTGCATATGGCGAACCCTGGTTTGGTCCCCAGTATAGCATATGGTTCCCTTACCATTGCTATGAGTAATCCCTGAGCTAAAAATGCCAAGAGAAAGTCCTGAGCATAGTTGGGTATAGTCTCAAAATTTCCCAAATATATAACATATAAAGTATCTGCTTTCAGGTAACTATACATAAAAATGTTCTATAAAAGTGTGTGTGTGTGTGTGCCGTGTGATATAAAAATATATATATATATATATGTATATATATATATATATATATATATATATATATATATATATATATGTATGTATATGTGTGTGTAGATGTGTGTGTATACACATATATATTAATATGAAAAATATTTTCGCTCCTTTTTAGACCTATCAAGCAGGGCTTGGAGGCCTGGGGCCCTTCCTGACTACTCCTGGACCACTAGGCCTGACAGCCTGAATGTGGTGTTCCTGGAGTTCTGCAGTTTACCCAGGTCACCCTGGTATGCTCTGGACCTTCAAGACCACACACACCTGGTGGTGCTCAGTCACCTCCAAGGCTACACAGTGATGCTTGGGGGGGACCATATGATGCAGGGAACAGAATCAGAATCAGCTGATGGAAGGCCAGTGCCTTAACTCTGGTACTACCTCTCTCTTCTTTTTTTTTTTTTTGCTTTTTGGGTCACACCTGGCATTGCTCAGGGGGTTAATCCTGGCTCTGCACTCAGGAATTACTCCTGGCGGTGCTCAGGGGACTATATGGATGCTGGGGATCGAACCTGGGTCTGGCCGCATGCAAGGCAAATGCCCTACCCGCTGGACTATTGCTCCGGCCCCTACCTCTCTCATTCTAATATGGAATCTTTAATTTATTATCCCTAAAAATGTCAAAATGCATTTTATAGCTTATTTTGATTAAGATAATCAAAATTGGTTAAGGTAATCAACATCTGATTAAGATAATCATCTTATTTTGATGAAGAGGTCTTAATTTATAAAAAAAAATCCTAATTTCTAGTCAAATTAATATTACTGTCATGTGATCTTTATTATTCAATTATTATCTTTATTTTTATTCATTTCTCTCTCTCTCTATCTATCTCTATTTATTTTGCTTTTTTGGGTCTCACTCAGTGATCTTAGGGGTTACTCCTGGCTCTGTGCTCAGGAATTACTCCTGGCACTGTGTGGGGGGACCATATGGGATGCCGGGATTGAACCCGGATTGGCCACGGCAAGGCAAACGTCCTACCTGCTGTGCTATCTCTCCGACCCAAGAACAGTATCTTTTTAGTCACTAAAGATGGATAGTGAGAACATCCATACATTTATTATTGGAAAGTAAATTCACTTTGATCACTTGCCTCTCTATTTCTAAGCCAGAGAGACAAAGAAGGAAGAATGAATGGAAAAAGAAAAACACTCCCTTCTCTGAAAAAGAGGAAGGCAGACTGGCGACAAACAGCTGAGCGCATGCTCTTCACGTGAGAGGCCCGAGTTTGAGCCCCAGCAGCGCATGGTTCCCTGAGCGTAATGCTACTAGTAGCTCCTGAAGACACAAGGTGTGGTCCCCCCCCACTGTAAACTAAGGTATGTCCTTAACAATATATTGCTTTAACCAAAGAGATTCTTTGATGCTCAATATTTCTTTGGAGTGTTATTAGAAGTTACGCATCCTGAGTGAGCACAGCGAACAAAAAGATTCTTCTTTTCCTGGGTGAGGGCAGGATGTGGGGAATTGGGTCATATCTGGAAGTGCTCAGGGATCATTCCGGGAAGTGCTTTAGGCCCATATGTAGTCCCAGGCATGGAATCTGGGTTGGTCACATGTAAGGCAAGCTTCTTACTATCTCTTGGTTAGTCCACAAAAAGAATCTTTTAATCCATTTGTTATTTTTCTTTTAGTGTAGAGAACAACAATTCTATTGTCCTTTAACTTGTCCAATCCAGGGCCATCATGAAATTTACAATGAATTTACCTCTTGAGCTACTCTGTGGCATGAAAGCTAAGAAAAGAGACAAGGGCATTCCAACAGTCTCCCCTTACCCAGAATTTCAGATATCTTGCAGTCAACAGGTATAACAATATTAAGTATGACATTCTGAAAGAAAAGCACATTGCATAATTTGCTATTGTCTAATGTCTTAACTATTTTATTATTAATTACTGTTAATTTCTTCTGTGCCTAATTTATGAACTAAATCTTTTTTTCTTCTTTTTTCTTTTTTGGGTCACACCAATGATCTCAGGAGTTACCTGGCTCTACACACAGGAATTACTCCTGGTGGTGCTTGGGGACAATATGGGATGCCCGGGATCGAACTCAGGGTGGACAAATGCTAGGCAAATGCCCTAACCAATATACTATCACTCCCGCCCAATGAATTAAATATTACCTTGGGTATGTTTATGTAGTAAAAAGGCAAAGTATATTAATTTCTACTCACAACTTTTGGTACTCAGTGGAGGTATTGGAATCCACTCACTGAGTATCTACTCACTGCTGGCTGGTAAGGAGAACGACTGTACATAAACCTTTTTGCTTACACAAATAAATACACCTTAACAGAGAATAAAAAATGCTGCTACCCAAACTATAGCTAGCGTAAAGAAAATTAAGAAAACAGTTCTCTTGATCACTCTGGACAAGAACTAAGAGCTGAATATAGACAAGTGGATATATAGGATAACCTTTGAATACCTGTACTGCACCATAATGCCTCAAAAGGAAAGGGGCGGGGTAGGAAACGTTGCGTAAAGGCAGACTGGGAACTGGGGGGCAGAGGGTGAAAAGGAGGTGGGGACATTGGTGGTGGGAAATGTACACTGGTGAAAGGCTGAACGAGAAGAACTCAACGAGACACTACAGTTAAAACAGCAACACCCTCTCCCCCAACAACATAAAGGGGAGGGGAAGAGAGAATGCAAGAATTCATTTTATTAGTGTTATAAATTATTAATCAACTGTTTTATGAAATAAAAACCAAGAAGATAGAGAAAAGATGATTTTTGACTTCACTGCAGAGAAATATGGCTTAAGTTAAAGGACAACAGAACTGAAACTAGTACCTTTATTCTGTCAGTGAACTGGTATTTTTTATGATCATTTCCTGCAACTGGCAAAAGTCTCCATTCAATTCTACTCCATATAGCTGCAATGATGAACTGTAAAGATAACCCTAAAATATAAAGATATATTATGATAAAAATAATTAACTTTTACTTTAGCTTTATTTCAACTTAAAATTTAAGAAGTTTAAAAAAATTCAAAGAGTAAAATAAAACAAATGATAAATAACATTTTGTTATTTATCATTTTGCTATTGTCTAATCAGTCTTAACTATTTATTATTAACTACTGTTAATAATAAAATGTAAATTAATTAATGTAAAGACTCTCCTTTGTTTTGGGTCATATCCAGCAGTGTTCTGGGGCTACTCCAGGCTCTGTGATCTCAGGGGTTATTCCTGGCAATATTAGGGGGAACATGTGGTGTTAGGGATTGAGTATAGGAAAATGCAAAGCATGTACTGTAGTCCTTTCTCCGGTCCAATGTAAAGACCCTTGTATCACTTGTATCACTTGTCTTCCCATTGTACATCAATTTGCTTGAGCGGGAGCCAGTAAAGTCTCCATTCATTGGGAATGAGGTTCATTATTGTTACTGATTTTGGAATATCAAATACACCACGGGTAGCTTATTTTATTATTTTTTTATTGTAAAGATCTTAAAGACTAATCAATCAAGATGTAGATTGCTGTTTATTAATTTTCATTATTTAAATTTAATATAAAAAACTGATTTCTTTGACAAAAGTAGAAATAAGAAAAGTAATCACACAATAATTCTCCGTTTAAAAGTCTATTTCTCGAATTTCTTAGGAAGTTACATCAGGGGAAAGCAAGAAAGTAGTTAGCCTATGGGGAATATAAAAGAAAATCTCGCATAGTCTGACACTACAAATGGACAGTGGGGGCTATGGGTGTTAATTGACAATTTGTCAAATGTATGCCAATTAGTTAATAAGGATAATAAAGAACTATATATTATGATAGCTCTCTTTTGGGATATAGTAACAACAAAAATGTAACCTAGAAGAAAAGGTCCAATCATATTCTGAAGTTCATTTTATGTAAACAAATACCTTTCTGGAAACCAAATCTATATTAATAGCCCATTATGGAATTTTAGAATATGCTCAACAGAGAATAAATAAGTATTAAAAACTGTTGTTTGGGCCAGAGAGATAGTAACGGCAGGTAAAGGGCTTACGATGCATATGGTTGACCTTGGCTTGATCCCCCATACCACCAGAAGTAATCTCTGAGCAGTCAGGAATAAGCCCTAAGCACAGACGGTGTGTCGCCAAAACCAACCCTCACCCTCTGATCAAAACCAAACTATTGACTGACTCAGGGAACTAATGTGGATACGTTTGTTAGTCATGTTGCCCCTCTATCTGCAAAATCTCTATTATTTTAGATTTATACTTTGTAATAGCAAATATAAAATGATAATAGAATAATATGGTAAATAATCTATTCTCTAATGTTTTCCATATAAAAATAATTCGCTAATCTGATAAATTGGTATGGTATCATATTAATTTCTAATAATAGAATGGAAGTTTTCAAACTAATAAATGAAGCATTAAAGAGTTAACGTTGCTACTTAGGACTGGCGATGATGCTGGGAACTGATAGTGCCTGCTCCTGGCTAAGCCCCTTTGCTGCTAGCCACATGTTTGAGCTAGTCTGCTAATAACAACCAGAAACCACATTTCGGGGGTTTTTTTTTTTTTTGGATAAACCATCTAAGAACATTAAAAATACTCATTATTTTATTTTAAAAAAGCGGGGCCAGAGCGACAGCACAGTGGGTAGCACAGTGGGTTTGCCTTGCATATGGCTGACCCAGGTTTGATTCCCGGCATCCTATATGGTCCCCCGAGTAATTCCTGAGCCAAGAGCCAGAAGTAACCCCTGAGCATTGCCGGGTGTGACCCAAAAAGAAAAAAAAATGCCTCACAGAAGCTATCATGTGTGTACTCAAACTTCAATCATAGAAGACTGGAACAAGGCATATGCTTGGATATCACTTAGTTTGCTCATTTGTAGGTAAGGCGCTCAAGGACCAGGTGTTAGTGACTTGCTTATGGAAATTCAGAGATGCTAGGGAGCTGTCAGTTTTCTGAGGTTTTATCAAAATTCTGTGCATTATTTTAGGAGAGTACAAAGAAAATGAAAGTTAAAAAAGGAAAGGCAGTAATAACTGACAAAATAGTGAAGTGTTGTGAAGGTCACTTGCTTCCGTTCTGCTGACATTCATTCATGCTGCAGAATCAAACTAGTAAAGGAAGTCAGAGAGCTGATCTTTAAACTTCGTATACAATTATTAACATTACACAGGATTTTAATGCTTGCCTGTACTATGCTATGTTGACCTTCTTATCCTTTATTCTAACAATCAAAGCCAAGCTGTCACCTTGGATGGTGGCAGGCAAAATTGTTGTTAGCAGAAGAAAGTATTTTCCAACTGTTGAATATGCCCACAAGATGGACTTTACCCCATAAAGTACTGTGCCAAGCCTGGAGCCAACGTCAACCAAGACCTTTCCCGACAGATCAGGGAGTACATGGTGATAAATGAACTTCAATTCCACAAGAGAGAAGGAATGAGAAATAAACCCTGGAGAATGATAAAGAGTGAACATCAAAGTTTGCTCAGTATTAACAATTCGTCCTTATAGCCAATTCTTGACCCATATTTATAATGCATATTTTGTGCCTTATTTTCTTAATCACTTAAGCCATTCAGAGGTTATTTAGAAAACAATGTGATGCTTGTGCAGTTCTTCAACCAAAGCTGTATTAAAGAATAAACAGCAGCCTTCGGCATAAACAATGCCTCTAGGGAACAGCTTCCCAGATGCCTTTGGCCCCTCATTTCCTCTCAATGCTGCTTAGGATGCCTGTGGTTTTCTCCTTCCTCTTTTTTCCTAGGACCCCAGGACTGTATTCCTAACTCGCATTCCATGTGGCTCTCTCACCTTACCCTCAATGCCAGCTCAGGGAGTGTGCTGCGGTGCAGACTGTAGACTACCAAATGACCATCTCTGAAGTTGTGGTGGCCCTGGCGAACCACAGTGGATTCCAGAGTGGAGAAAGAGAAGTGACATGGAAAGAGGTTACGAAGTTTCAATAAATTTTTCTGATTTCCTTGAGCTCAATTTCTAGCCCTTATTAGTCTGGCTCCAGTTTCTAAGAAAAAAATAACAGAGTGTGAGCTAGTGTGAGCTATTTTTTTCCCCTTTCTTTCAATATGGAAGCAACCCAAAGACTTTGTGTCCCAAGGGGCTGGAGTGATAGTACAGTGGGTAGAACATTTGCCTTGTATGCAGTCACCCAGGTTCAATCCCCATCATCCACTCCACATGGCTCCCCAAGCACCGCCAGGAGTAATTCCTGGGTGCAGAGCAGAGAGTAACCCCTGCGCATCACTGGGTGTGACCCAAAAAAAAAAAAAAAAAAAAAAAGCAAAACAGAAAACAAATTTGTGTCCCATGGAATTAACAGTCAGAAAGGAAACAAACTTTAGTTGTAATTAACATATAGCAGCAAAGAAAATGGAAGCATGTGGAACAATCCCTTGAAAGAAAATAAAGGGGGTCACTAGTATTCAGAAGTAACTCTAGGTATCGGGCTTTGACTATCATTACCGTGATTGTCTCCCTAGCGTCCTCATCCTTTCTACCCTCTTTTACAAAGCTCCTTCTCTATCTCACAGAGTCCTCATAAGGATTTTGTAGCTAGACAAGCTCCATTTCAAATGGAAGGGGAGAGTCCATTATGATTATAGCTTTTTCAGGTTCATCATTGTTACTCGAGTTGGCCTGGTTACACAGCTAATATTCACAATCTCATTTTAAAAAAAATTTATTATAACTGTAAGAGAGACATTTACAAAAAGTTGTTCATGATGGGATTTCAGCCATCAAATGTGCGGAATCCATACCTCCACCAGTGCACATTTCTCACCACCAATGTCCCCAGGTTTCCTCCCCCACCACAACCTGATTTTTATGAGAAAATATATCTTAATCTTCAATTTTTGTCAAATATAGCTCTTCTATAAATTTCTAAAAATCAGGCCTGATACAGTATTTTAATTATATTGAACTTTTAAGTTTCCTTTGTATTATTTTTTTTTTTTTTTTTTTTTTTTGCTTTTTTGGGTCACACCTGGCGATGCTCAGGGGTTCCTCCTGGCTCTGCACTCAGGAATTACTCCTGGCGGTGCTCAGGGGACCATATGGGATGCCGGGATTGACCCTGGCAGGCATGGGCCAGCCGGCGTGCAAGGCAACCGCCCTACCCGCTGGGCTATCGCTCCGGCCCCTCCTTGTATTATTCTTGTCTTTACTTTTTTGTGAATTCTAGGTACCTCAAACAGAGATGGTAAGTACTATCTAAAATAAATTCTGTATTTCTTTTCTCTTTTTGTTTTTATTGAGTGAAGTGCTGTGATCTACAGTATTGTTAACAATGGTTTCCAATGTACAAAATTACAACGTCATACCCATCACCAGTGTATCCACCTCCCCCACCAAAGACTAGAACAGAAATAGAATCTTTAAGTCAGTAAATCAGGGGACTTTAATTGTCAATTAGAATACAGGTACACTTTACTTTTTATCAAAATTCTACAAATTTGGTAGTCAATTTTTGAGCATATTATCTAAAATGAGTATTATGAATACAAGATGATAAATGCAAGAATAACTCTAAACAAAACCTAAGTGAGCAGAGATTGAAATGATATTTCTAAGTGATTATTTCTAGAGTAATAGACAAAGATAACCAGTTTGAATTGAAAACATGCTGACAGACAAATGAACATATTAGCAGAACGGAGTCTAGTGTCCCATTTGGGATACTGGCGCTGAGTCTGGAGCCAGACATGAAAATTTTCTGTTCCTAGAGTTGTTCTGTAGTAGAGCATCTGTTGTTCTGAGTAGAACATCTCTACTCAGTCAAACCAAAGACTAAATAAAATCAGAGATTATCTATAGGCATGCTTGTTCACCAACATATAATTACTCTCTGACTTCCTAGAATTTATATTTATAGGGAGAATGTTTTAGTCTCGTAGACAGTTACATTTACTATCAATAAATCAGCATTAATGGTTTTTGTATCAATCTCTGTTGAGCATGGAAAATTTAAGCTGGTTTCTCTGTACTCTGTAACTGGTATTTAATGGGAGGAGACATGCAAAGTCACTTCTGATCAAATATTTTCTGTGAAAAGGAGATGTGCTTCTAAGAGCCATTCACTGGCCTCACTGACCTAGACAATAATTCAATGTAATCTTCCTAATCGCAGCATTTGGCAATAGCGATGTTGCAGGTTTGGTTTTTGCATTAAAATAACACTGACCTGGTCAAAAATACGTATACTATGAGTAAAAATATACACAAAGTCATTAGGTTTGTGAATCGGAGTGCCTACCTAAAGGAGCTGTCTGGTGGGAGCCACACATCTTACAGTAGTTTCTGCTCATTTTTCCTTCCTCACATAATGAATCAATAAAGTCTTCGTCATAAAGGAATGCGTCAACGTGAACTGTGGGTTCTGGCTGCTGTTGTATCTGGTAGAGAAAAGAAAAACATCAAAAGAAACAGTACAAAGAAGTCTCTTTTATTGCTAAATAAGGCAAAACATCAGTGGTTCTCATGCTAAAAATAAGAGCAACAAGGCATTAGAAAGAAGTTTTGCCTATTGAAGTCAGCAGCTTTGCTCTTTCATTTTATTTCTAAGATGTAAGCAACTAAAAAAAAAAGACTCCCACAGTTGTGCCAATGAGGTGGTTTGGGGGGAAGATAGGGCTCTGGAGGGCCACTCCCGGTGATGCATGGCTTGGTGGTGTGGATGTGATGGTTCAGTGTCGGCTTGGTAGTGTTCAGGGGCCAGAGCCATACTTGCAGATTATCTGGAAGTGCTGGGGGCAGGGGGTGGGATGTAACAGGGAAGGCATTCGGTGCTGGGATCATTCAGAACTCTTGTCCATATTGGGCATGTGCTCCCCCAGTCCCAGAAGTACCCCGGAACTGGTTCCCCCAACCCCAGTAGCGACTTATTTGATTTGTAATGATGCAAGACATGTCTATGTGATATATGTATAAAACTATAGCTGAAAGGCATATTTTGAATATGCATAGGTCCATCCTTAATGTACTTTACAAAGAATCCAACCAGAGAGATTTTCTCCTAAGAAACAAGGAAACAACATGCTGGAGTAAAAGGAGAAAGTTGAAACTAATACTAGGTCTTTTGTGTCCTATATGTCAGTGTTGTGCCCATGAAAACACTTAGTAAGCAGTCTTGCCCAGAGGCAAAGTTTTTCTTGTTTCTTAAATTTTTTAAATTGAATCACTCTGAGATAGACCATTACAAAGCTATTTGTAACTGGGTTTCAGTCATACAATGTTCTAACATCCATCCTTCCACCATTGTACGTTTTCCCCCACCATCGTCCCAATTTCCCTCCCCCACCCACCTTCCTCTACGGCAGGCAGTCTCGTGTTCTCTCTCTCTCTCTCTCTCTCTCTCTCTCTCTCTCTCTCTCTCTCTCTCTCTCTCTCTCTCCTCTCTCTCTCTTCTCTCTTCCCCTGCTTCTGTGCATTGTAGATGAGGCAAAGTTTTCAAATAATAAAGATTGCTAGTAAAGCTTCATGTTTATATATAGTTGCTCTTTATTAACACTCTTAGTTCATGATGTATTATCAAGTGTCTATTAAAAAGTCAGATTCTTTTTTACTATAAGTATATTAAAGAATCAAACTATTCACTTGGGGGGTTGAAATACATATTATGTGTGCAGAAAGTCAAGAGTTTGATCCACATATGTTTGGTTACCTGAGCACTGCCAAGAGTGACCACTGAACACTGAGCCAGCAATAAATAGATCCTAAGCACTGTTCAATGTGGCCCCAAAGCAAAAATTGTTCATCAGAAGCCTACAAATTTTAATCTACCTCAACACACAATTTTTTTTCTTTTTTGGGTCACACTGGTGATGCTCAGGGGTTACTCCTGGCCTTGTGCTCAGGAATTACTCCTGGTGGTGCTTCAGGGACCATATGGGATGCCGGGATCGAACCAAGATCACTCATGTGCAAGCAAACACTCTACCCCATTCTATCTCTCCAACCCCAAATCTCTTATGTATATAAAGTACAAGAATAGATTATTCATAAGATGAAAAAGAAACTGAGGAAGAGAAAAGTTTGTTAGAATTGGGTCTCAGCTATTTAACATATAATAAATAATTTCTCCTCATTTTATATATTGTGGCATATCTTGATACTGAAAACGCCATTTCATTAATAATAACCAAACCATGTAACAAATATTTCTCTAAACTTTTAACTACTATTTTCCTAGTTGGGGAATCCACTCCAGCTAGATGTTTACAAAGATTTGCTAAGTGTTCACAATGTATTATTAAGATGTACAAAATTACTTAAAATGCACAACATTACTTCCTCTGCTTAGGACTTTTATAACAGGCTGAAAAACCACAAGGAGAGTTACTGTTTTCTAATTACTAGGAGAGGAAGAAAATGTTATTATTAACTTTAGTAAGTAATATTCATAGCATGTGTGTCCCAAAAGAGTTAGGAGTTGATGGACTTGTATGAAGGGGTTGTCTGGAGAAGAAAAGAGCTAATTCTTAGTCATAGTTCTTTAATAAAAAATAATGTTAAAAAAAAGAACTAATCCTTGGAATAAAAAGGACAAGCAAAAAATGATACAATGCAGAAGAATGAGAGAAAGGGTGATGAAAGAAGACTGGCACAGGAAACAAAACCAGGCATGATGCAGAAAGGATATATCATTGATGGGGCTTGACTGGTTACTGAGTGCTTGGCAAACAGGGCACCCTCAGAAAATTGTTGTATGAACGGTACCGGTGGGCAGAAGGCAGCAGACTCAGAAGAATTAGGGACAAGGCTGGAGCACAAACGGAAAAAGACTTAAAGGGCTAGGATTAATTAGAATGGAATGATTGGGGGTTATGGAAAAACAGAAAACTCCATAAATAGCGTCAAGAGTAAAATTAATGTATTTACTTTTTGGAGTGCAAGATGTTCTGAGGAAAGCATGCTTTCTAGAGGTAAGCAATTTCAAGGTCTTCTGCTATGCTTTTCAACATAATATCACTATTATCTTGAGTAAAATCATCAAAGTCTCCTGGAAAAAAGAGAAATAAATAGCTTATATTGATACAGTCATAACTAGGTTAAGTGATTATGAAATTAACAATTATCAAATTAACCAGAGACAGATTCAAGTTCTAACAGATGTTCCATTTAAAACATTGAATTCAGGACCCAGAGTGATAGACAGCATAGCAGGTATGATGTTAACCTAGCATGTGACCCGGGTTCAATCCCTGGCATCCCATATGGTCTCCCCACTTCCCAAAAGCACTGCCAGGAGTAATTCCTAAGAGCTGAGCCATGCGTATTTCCTGAGTGCAGAGTCCAGAGTAACCACTGAGCATCTCTGGGTGTGGTCTAAATAAACAAAATAAAACAACAACAAAATAACCCCACCCATAAATAAATATTGAGTTCAGGGGTTGAGAGATAGCACAGCGATTAAGGTACCTGCCTCCTATCCCCAGCATCTCCTATTCCCTGGATACCACTAAGAGTTATTCCTGAATTCTTATGTATTTATTGTTGGTGGGAATGTCGACTAGTACAGCCTTTTTGGAAAACAATATGGACATTCTTCCCAAAACTAGGAATTGAGCTCCCATTAGACCCAGCAATACCACTCACTCCTGGGAATATACTCTGGGAGGCCTAAAGAAACATCATTTGTACAGCAGCACTATTCACAATAGCCAGAATCTGGAAATAACCAGAGTGTCTGAGAACAGACGACTGGATAAAGAAACTGTGGTACATCTGCACAATGGAATACTATGCAGCTGTTAGGAAAAAACGAAGTTATGAAAATTGCCTATAAATGGATGGACATGGAGAGGATCATGTTGAGTGAAATTTAGCCAGAGGGAAAAAGACAGATATAGAATGACTGCATTCATTTACAGGATATATATAAAAAGCTATGATACCAATATCCAAGGCCAGGCAAAACACAGATCAGGAAGTCTTATCAGTGGGTGAAATGATACCACAAGTGTGTGGGAGTCAGAGGTTAGGTAAGACAGAAAAGGGAACAGTGTGCTAATAACTGTTGGAAATGATAATACCAGCCTAGAACTGACCATTGAATGTAGGCAAAAGGATATATAGATAACCTCTAAGTGTATGTATTGTACACCACAATGTGTATAAGGGGCGAGAGAGGGGGAGAGAGAGAGAGAGAGAGGAGGCAAAGTGACTGCCATAGAGGCAGGCCAGGGAGGGGGAGGGAATCAGGGGACACTGGTGGTGGAAACGGGCACTGGTGTAACTGGTGGAGGGGATGAGTGCTGGAACACAGTATGACTGAAACTGAAACATGAACACCTTTGTAATTGTGTATCTCATGGTGGGATATACTAAAATTAAAAAAAAAAAAAATTTCCTGGGGCCTGAGCGATAGCCCAGCGGGTAGGGCGTTTGCCTTGCACGCGCCGGCCTGTGCCGCCCGGGTTCGATCCCCGGCGTCCCATATGGTCCCCCGAGCACCGCCAGGAGTAATTCCTGAGTGCAGAGCCAGGAGTAACCCCTGGGCATTGCCGGGTGTGACCCCAAAAAAAAAAAAAAAAAAAAAAAAATTTTCCTGAGTACAGAGCCAGGATTAAGCCCTGAGCATCACCAGGTCTGACCAAAAAAAAAAAAAAATAAATAATTTAATATTGAGTTCCTCCTTTATCCAAACTACTTTAAAATATAAAACTTGACTATTTCAATCTATTATGCAAAGCAAAGACATGAAAAATAAGTAGTACTTTAACCTTCTTTGGTTTTGGTTTTTTGGGTAACACATGTATTAGTCAGAACTTATTCCTCACTCTGTGCTCAGGGATTGCTCCTGGCTGCCCTCAGGGTTCAAATGCGGTGCCAAAGTCAGGTGCATACAAGGCAAGTGCCTTAAAGCAAGTACTGTCTCTGGTCCAGTATTTTAACTTCTTTTGGGACCACACTGAGCTATGCCTCAGGGCTTACTCAGAGATCACTACTGGCAGGCTTGGAGGGCCATATGGGTTCTGAAAATCAAAGCTGGGTCATGCAAGGCAAGCACCTTACTGGCTAGACTTCCTCTCTTGCCCTTTATTTTAACTTTTATTTTTTCTCAAGTTACCACTTATTCACTAACATACAGTTAATACAGCATACTTAAAATCTCAGAAAATAGGCAATAACAGCTGCCACCAATTACATAACATACTGACAATAATTATATTATAATGCTAACATTTCATTTACAGATAAAATGATTATGAAGAAGAAAAATTGGTTTTGTTTAGCATTTTGGAGGGCCATACCTTGCAGTGCTCAGGGCTTACTCCTGGCTCTGTGCTCAGGAATCACTATGGTGGGGACTTAGGGGACCAAATGGGGTGCTGGAGATCAAACGTGAGTTGGCTGAGTTAGAGACAGGCACCTTACCTGGTATTCTATCTCTCTGATTCCCAAATAGCTTTATTTCTGATGGCTGTGGCCCACTTTTGAATGATCTGGCAAAAAGTAGAGTATGTGTAAAAAGTAATGAAATGAAAAGGGTATGGTAAAAGACAGTGAATCTATGTGAGAATATGAAACAGTCTTTATTTTTCTGTGTCAGTGTTAAAAATGTTTTTATTTGATCCTAAAAAGTATCAATCTAAGGAGCTGAATTTAATGTTAAGTAGAATTTGTAACTTATTTGGAAATAAAATGCTCAATGTTAGCTGCTCTCTGGGATACCAAATGTAAACTGGAACAACTATTAATGAATTGATGAGGTAGAAAACTATTTTAAAATTCTACAAGATTTAGGGGCCAGAGCGATAGCCCAGCAGGTAGGGTGTTTGCCTTGCGCGCAGCCGGCCTGTGCCAGCCCGATTCGATCCCCAGCATCCCATATGGTCCCCTGAGCACTGCCACGAGTAATTCCTGAGCGTGGCCGGGTGTGACCAAAAAAGCAAAAAAAAAAAAAAAAAAACAAAACATTAAAAAAAATAATACAAGATTTGGGGCCGGGGGCGATAGCCCAGCGGGTAGGGTGTTTGCCTTGCACACGGCAGGCCTGTGCCGGTCTGGGTTCAATCTCCGGCATCCCATATGGTCCCTCGAGCACCGCCGGGAGTGATTCCTGAGTGCAGAGCCAGGAGAAACCCTGAGCATTGCGGGTGTGACCCAAAAAGAAAAAAAAATTCTACAAGATTTAGTTATGGTAAATTCTTGGAGTAAAGAATTGTGTCTATCATTTAAAAATAATTCACTTGATCACTTGAATCCCTTATTCATCGATTTGCTCGAGCGGGCGCCAGTAACATTTCCATGTTAAAATAATGTTAATGTTAAAAATAATTATAGAAAGAAAACAGGGAATGGTGAAGAAATGACACCTTTCTCCACCTTCCCGCCCCCAAGCCTTTGGCTGTTTCTTTCTTTCCTTCCCTCTTTTTAAAATATTTTTTTGGGGCCGGAGCGGACAGCACAGCGGGTAGGGGCGTTTGCCTTGCACGGCTGATCCAGGTTCGATCCCCGGCATCCCATACGGTCCCCTGAGCACCGCCAGGAGTAATTCCTGAGTGCAGAGCTAGGAGTAACCTTTGAGCATTGCCAGGTGTGACCCCCCCCCAAAAAAAAAAAAAAAAAAAAAAATTTTTTTTGGTACTAAGAATTGAACCCAAGGCAAGTGCCCTACTGCTGAGTCATATCCCTGGCTCTTTGGTTGTTTTAAAATAAGTTCTAAATCTTCTTAAACATAAAATAAATAATTCTTATGTTGACTTAGACAGCTATTTTCATGTCTTATGTAACAACTGCAATTTGAATAGTAGTTTATAAAATTCTTGCATAGAAACTAAGTCATTAGGGGCCGGAGCAATAGCCCAGCGGGTAGGGCATTTGCCTTGCACGTGGCCAGCCCTTGCCGGCCGGGTTCGATTCCCGGCATCCCATATGGTCCCCAAGCACCGCCAGGAGTGGTTCCTGAGTGCGGAGCCAGGAGAAACCCCGAGCATTGCGGGTGTGACTCAAAAAAAAAAAAAATGAAAAAAAAAAACCCAAGTCATTTAATCATAGTGTCTGTGTGGTAGACAAAACAAGATTACTTTCCTTGATCTACAGATCTAAGTTTTCTAATGTTAAATGAACTGTCAAAAGTTATAAAACAATAAGTAGGCACAAATGTATGGCAGTTGTCTTAAAAAATACTTGCCACTTTTCTTCTTCACTATGCTATGCTGCATCCCTACAAAGTGATTTTATTTGTACAATCTGGCACTCAGAACTTATGTGATCTAAAGAACTAAAACTTAGGCTGAGGGTGCTGAACCCGGTTTTATCGTCATCACTGCAATATGATCCCCTAAACACCACCAGGAGTGATCCCTGAGCAAGGCCAGGAGTCACTTGTCACTTGTCTTCCCATTGTTCACCAATTTGCTCGAGCGGGCACCAGTAAGGTTTCCATTTGTAGGGAATGAGATCCTTTATTGTTACTGGAGTAAGCCCAAGCAATGTCAGAGGTGTGGCCTAACCCTTTGCAAAAAAAGCAAAACAAGGGGCCAGAGCGATAGCCCAGCGGGTAGGGTGCTTGCCTTGCATGTGGTCGGCCCATGCCGGCAGCCCGGGTTTGATCCCCGGCATCCCATATGGTCCCCTGAGCACCGCCAGAAGTGATTCCTGAGTGCAGAGCCAGGAGAAACCCCTGAGCACTGCTGATGATATAAAAGTAATAGTCCAGCTAGTAGGGAATTTGCCTTGCAGGCAGCCGACCCAGGTTCAATTCCCCAGCATCCCATATGGTCCCCCAAGCACTACCAGAAGTAATTTCTGAGTGCAAGCCAGGAATAACCCCTGAGCATGCTGGGTGTGATCCAAAAAAGCAAAAAATAAAATAATAGTTTTTAATGTGTATTGTTGGTATGTGGTATTTGTTCAGTTTTTGCTTGAACACAATCAGGAATAGCATTTCTTCCTCACACTGAACCAAAATCTGCCTCCAAAACCAATTTTTCCAATTTCAGCACAAGAGGGAATCTTTTGAGCTCTAGAACATTTATTGAGGGGGCTGGAGTGATATAGCACAGGGGTAGGTGTTTGTCTTGTATACAGTCAACCTGGATTTGGTCCAGGTTCCAACCCCAGCATCCCATACAGTGCCCCAGCACTGCCAGAAGTAATTCCTGAATGCAGAGCCAGGAGTAACCCCTGAGCTTTGCTGGGTGTGACCCAAAAAGCAAAATAAATAATTAAAAATATAATATTTCATTGAATAAACACTTAAGGCAAGCTAAGACTTCATGCATTACTTTTAACTACCAACTCATAATTCAAAAACTCCAATAGATGGCACTATTATCATTTCTATTTTATGACACAAAAACCTGAGGTCAGGGCTAGTACAGCAGGTAGAGCATTTGCCTGGCATGCTGCTGACCCAAGTTCAATTCCTGGCATCTCACATGATTCCCCAAGCTCACCAGGAATGATTTCTGAGTACAGAACCAGGATTAATCCCTAAGCACTTCCAGGTATGGTTCACTCACCCCTCAAAAACAAAAACAAACCAAAAAAAAAACCCAAAGTCAGAAGGCTAAGCTGGCTGCCTTATATCAAACTAGCTAGAAAGTGTTACTGCTAAGATCTGAATGCAGGTGTAATTCTGAACACTTGGCCACTACCTCATACAGTCTCCCTAAAGTGGCAAAGGCAGTGGCTGACTAGTAAGTTTCCAATCATTAGCTTTCTCTAACAGCAACATGGGAAGATACCATCATTGACAACATCAATGAAGAATACAACCGACTGGTTCAGCACCTGCATGATTGTGCGAAGAATGCCGAGAGAAAGACACAAAAGGACGCCTGTCTTCAGAAACTCTAGATCTAATTTGCCAACGCGGCAAGGCGCAAGCCTCAGGCGACCAAATGCTAATGTCCAAGCTTGCAAAGCAGTGCAGAGAAGCGATAAAGGAAGACCTCAAAGAAAGAAGAGCAGAAATACTAGAAGATGCAGCAGAAGGCGGGAAAAGCACCTCGCACCGCCCTGTCCTTCACCAACTATAAGACCAAGATGACTGCACTCCAACGCCCTGATGGATCTATCACATCTTCCAGAAAGGCAATGGAGATTATCCATGACTTCTACTCAGATCTCTTTGAGAACCATGCCCACCTGCCCACATACCAAATTCCACAGGATGGATATGTCATTCCCAACATTCTTCCTTCTGAAATCCGACATGCCATTTCATTGGTAAAGAAGGGAACAGCACCAGGCCCAGACAAAGCCAGATCTGAACACCTGAAGAATATGCCGTCAGTACTCATCAATTCACTGGCTCGGCTCTTCACAAGCTACCTGTCCGAATGCAAGGTGCCCTCCCAATGGAAAACCAGCAGGACAGTTCTACTGTTCAAGAAGAGAGACATTCACGACATCGGCAAATATCGCACCATCTGCCTGTTGTCCGTCATCTACAAGCTGTTCACTCGAATCATCCTGAACAGGATTGGCAGAACACTAGATGAAGGACAACCATGCGAGCAAGCTGGCTTCCGGAAAGGATTCAGCACAATCGACCATATCCACACAGTAACCATGCTCATTGAGGTTTGTAGGGAGTACAAGATGCCGCTCTGTCTCACATTCATTGATTTAAAGAAAGCCTTTGATTCTGTGGAGATTGAAGTGGTCATCGAAGCCCTAGCCAAACAGGGCGTTCAAACCCAATACATCAAGATCCTTCGTGATCTGTATTACGGATTCACCACCAGGATCTCACCATTCTACAAGGAAGTGGTCATTGATGTCAAAAGAGGGGTTCAACAGGGTGATACCATTTCACCAAAACTCTTCCAGTGCCACCCTCGAGAACATCATGCAACAATTAGAATGGGAAGGAATGGGAGTGAAGATAGATGGTCGGCAACTACACCACCTCCGCTTACTGATGACATCGTTCTTTTTTTTTTTTTTTTTTATTATACCACCGTGAAACATACAATTACAAAGGTGTTCATAATTGGTTCTTGGTAATACAGTATTCCAGCACCCATCCCTCCACCAGTGCCCCATTTCCACCACCAATGTACCCCCTCCCCTCCCGTCCCCCCAGGCCACCTTAATAGCAGGTACCCCAGTTTCCTCTCTTTCTCTCTCTATCTCTCTCTCTCTGTCTCTGCATCTCTCTCCCTCTTATTTTACATTGTGGCTAACCCTGCAGATATTTAGAGTTTATCACTTAGAGTCTCTTTGTGTATATTCAGTGGTGAGTTTTAATCTGCCATTACCATTTCCCATATTTATTAAAACACTGGTATCTATTTACATCCTATTAATGATGCAGTCATTCTATATCTGTCCTTTTCCTTCTGACTAATTTCCTCAGCATGATAGACTCCATGTCCATCCATTTGCAGGTAAATTTCATAATTTCATCCTTTCTGACAGCCGCATAGTATTCCATAGTGTAGATGAACCACAGTTTCTTTAGCCAGTCCTCTGTTCTGGGCATTTAGGTTGTTTCAGATTCTAGCTATAGTGAATAGCACAGAGATGAATAAAGAAGTACAGATAGTGTTTCTGCTATGTGTTTTTCGGTCTCTAGGGTATATTCCCAGGAGGGCTATTGCTGGATCAAATGGGAGCTCAATATCTAGCTTTGGAGGAATGCCCTATTGTTTTCCAAAGGGCTGGACCAGTCGGCACTCCCACCAGCAGTGGATGAGAGTCCCTTTTTCCCCACATCCACGCCAGCACCGGTTGTTTTTGCTGTTTTGGATGTGTGCCAGTCTCTGTGGGGACATCGTTCTAATAACACCAAACATTAGCCAAGTGGCACAAATGCTGGCTGACTTCGGCTGAGAATGTGGAAAGATAGGTCTACAGCTGAATCTAAAGAAAACTATGTTTATGAAAAATGAACTAGTTCCTGAGGCCCCATTCACTCTCAATGGAACAGAAATCTCTGAATGCAGCAGTTATGTGTACCTAGGTCGAGAAGTCAACATAATGAACAACCTAAAACCTGAGCTGCGCAGGAGGAAGAGAGCGGCATGGAATGCCTTCAAAGGCATCGAAGAAATAAAAGGACAAAAGAACCTCCGACTCCGGGCACATCTCTTTGACTCCACCGTTCTCCCTGCATTAACATACGCCTCAGAGACCTGGGCCCCTACGAAAGCAGGATGAGAATGCTATTTGGGTCTCCCAGAGAGGAATCGAAAGAGCTATGCTTGGAATATCACGCCTCACTCAAGTGAGAGAAGGAATCCGGAGTTCTGACCTCTGTTGCTATTCCAGAACCAGGGATGCTGTCTTGTTTGCCAAGGCATCGAAAATCAGATGGGCTGGATGTGTAATGTGATTTGGAGATGACTGCTGGACTAGAGCTGTTACCAACTGGATCCCACGGGATGTCAAAAGATCACGTGGCCGCCCACCTACAAGATGGTCAGACTTCCTTGTCAAGACTCTGAAGGAACAGTTTGAGGCTCATATTCCTGAATCAACCAGATGCCATTGGACTACATTGGCACATGATAGGGTCAAATGGAAATGTTACTGGCGCCCGCTCAAGCAAATCGATGAATAACGGGATTCAAGTGATCAAGTGATAGCTTTCTCTTGTCTTAAACAGTTGTGTACATGGATGACCTAGGGAGCTGGAGAAATAAAGGATGGAAATGGTCACAAATTTTGAACTATCACAATGGATTTCCAGCACATCTCCTTACTTAAATATGCTTACTTAAGGACCTGGGAGATAGCTCAAATAGCTAGTACATGTGCTTTGCATGCAGGAGGCATGGAAGTGTCCCTGACCTTGGACACTGCCAGATGAGACCACCCAGCCTCCAAATGTTTAATATTAAAGAGTCATGCCCCCAATTAAAATGTGCATCACCAGTCAGGTTGAAAGGAATTATGAAATTGTGTATCAATCAGAAAAAAACAGCAGTACTAAAACTTAATACCAACCTTGGTTGCCAGGTGAAAATGAAAGCTGGCACCCTTTATCCTATTCAAGAAACTTTTTTGTAATTAATATTTTATCATACCACCGTGAGATATACAATTACAACATTGTTCATGTTTGGGGGTTTCGATCACATAGTGTTCCAGCACCCCTCCCCACCAGTGCCCATTTCCCACCACCAATGTCCCAAATTCCCTCCCCGCCCCCCATAGCATGCCTCTATGGCAGGTTCTTTATCTCTTTTCTCTCTTTCTCCCTCTCTCTCTCTCTTCCCTCTCTTACACATTGTGGATTGCAATACATACACTTAGAGGCCATCGTGTGCATTTTTCTGCCTGTATTCAATGCTCAGTTCTAGGTTGGCATTAGCCCTTTCAACATTTATTCGCACATGATCCCGTCTCTGTCTTACCTAACCTCTGACTCCCCCAATTTGTGGTAATTTCCACCTTTGGTAAGACCTACTGATCCACGTTTTGCCTGACATTGGATTTTGTTATCATAATATGTATATATATATTCATATATTATCATAATATGTATACATATATATTCATATATATATTTATGTCATGAAAATAAATGCAGTCATTCTATATCTCTCTCTTTCCTTCTGGCTAATTTCACTCAACATGATCTTCTCCATGTCCATCCATTTATAGGCAAATTTCATGACATCATTTTTCCTAACAGCTGCATAGTATTCCATTGTGTTGAAGTATCAAAGTTTCTTTATCCAGTTAACAGTTCTTGGGCATACTGGTTGTTTCCAGGTTCTGGCTATTGTGAATAGTGCTGCTATGAAAATAAAAATACGGATGGTGTTTTTGCTGTGTGTTTTTGGCTTCACAGGGTATATCCCCAGGAGTGGCATGGCTGGGTCAAAAGGGAGCTCAATTTCTAGTCTTTGGAGGAATGTCCATATTGTTTTTCCAGAAAGGTTGTACCAGTCGACATTCCCACCAACAATGGATGATGGGAATGTCCATCAAAGGGTATGAGGGTCCCCTTTTCCCCGCATCCACGCCAGCACTTGTTGTTTTTACCCTTTTGGATCAAGAAACTTTTAATCAATCGCAGTCAAGGATAAAATAAGATTTCTCCCATTACAGCAGAGATTCCTTACCATGGCCCTAGTTAATAGGACCCAGTTTATGTGCCCACAAAAGATCTAGGTTTTATGCTTTGGTGTATAAACTTTTTTAGGGAAAAAGCTCTTAGATATTTAATTACAGCAAATATTTATTGAGTATTTTGTAAGACTATCAAAGTTTTTAGCTCAACAAAGGCAAAATATTATTTGTAGCAGTTGGCAGGTCATTTCTGAAATGATTTGCAAGTTTTTCCCTCAGCAATGGCTATAGAACAGATAAAAGGGCATGGTATGACAGGATAGGGTCCTATCATTATGTGTAAAACTGAATTTATGTAACATTATATCATAAACATTTTCTTCATTAAAATCAAACTCCTGAGGTCGAAGAGGTAGTACAAGATTAAGCACTTGCTCCACGCACATGGGCTGATCAATGCCAGGCCGAGCATTTGTCTGACACCGAATGCTCCCTGAGCACCAGGAAGTATGGCCCAAACTACTTCTATAGGAGCTTAAGCCCCAAATTAACTTCATTTGTATGAGTGTGATTCCTAGCACTGCACAGGTTCTCCCAGAACTGCCAGGAGTGACCTCTGAGCACAAAGCCAGTAGTAGCTTCTGAATATTACTATGTAATATTCCATGATATGCATGACAATTCATTTTCTTTTTTTAAAAATATTTTATTACACCACCGTGAGATACACAATTACAAAGATGTTCGTAAGATGTTCATATTTGGGTTTCGGTCATACAGTGTTCCAGCACCCATCCCTCCACCAGTGCCCATTTCCCACCACCAATGTCCCGATTCCCTCTCCCCTCCCTAGCCTGCCTGTATGGAGGGTCTTTATTTCTTTCTCTCTCTCGCTTTCTCTTTTCCTTCCCTTCCACATTGTTGATTACAATACATACATTAAAATGATGTCATGTGTATCTTTTTGCCTGTATTTAATGCTCAGTTCTAGGTTGGTGACAATTCATTTTCATTTTCATTGCTAGATATATCGATATGGTTATATTTGTCAAAATACATTCTGGCATACATTGGCTCTTTGCATTTCTGCTTATTTATTACAAATTCTTAGTGGTGAGCTTTTACCACATATTATCAAATTTCTTTCCTGAAAGATTAAAAATAACATATACTAACGGAAACTAAGAATGCATACTTCCCCTCTTCTTTAAACCTTTACAGCATTGACTATTATCATAAGAATGAATTTTGCTGCTTTGATTTGCATTTTTTTAATTACTAGTGAGGTTGAACATCTTTTAACATGTATAACAGCTATTTTAGGATGTGTGGTAACAGTAGGTTGCTTGGAAAAAGATTAAAGAAAGGTGTTAATCAGTTGCCTAAGGACAGTAAAGTTTTTTTCTCAAATTATGTATGTAGGAGGGATGAGAATAAAGTAAAAACTGCTCGAAAGTTAAAAGATTAAATCTTTCAAAACTGCCCTACTTCTATTTGGGTATATAGGAGGAAAAGAAGCTGTCAGTATGAATTACCTGACTTGATGTCAAATTCCATCGCTTTTCTTTAGAAAACTGCTTCCTTTTTATTTCCACTTCGAGTACTTCACAACCACCACCATCACCCCACAGTTAGAATACCATTACCGGCTTGCAAGTAGCTCCTTGCTAAGTTTCTCCCACGGTAAAACACTTATGTTTAATGTTACTTAGCCCTCATTTTCACCTTACAACTTCTGGATGGTTTTCTATTTCCAATGTGTCAGGTTTGATTGTAGAGGTTTTAGAGAGAATGCAGCGGCAAGATGCTTGTCTTGCACATACTGAACAGGGTTCAAGGCAAGGACCTTACTTGCTGTACTATTCCCAGCACCCCATCTGGTACTCCAAGCCCGCCGGGAGTGATGCCTGAGCCTAGAACCAGGAGTGAATCCTGAGCAGTTGGGTGTGGCCCAAAACCAAAGGAAAAAAAAGATTAAAACCAAACAAACAAAAACCCCAATTCCCCCTCTGGATTACCAATCTAATCACTGTTCATTCTGTGGTGGAGCGGCATACCCAGTGGTGCATGGGGCCCCACAGGTGCCAGAGACTGAACCCAGCCATGTTCAAAGTTTATGCTCCAGAGCCCATGGAGACTAGGAGGAAACGGGCTCACATAACTCCTAGGGTAAAGCAGACACGTTGGGGGTGGGGGGGGGGGAGGCCTGAGCTGAATGGACTTGGAGCCGGGATTTGGGCACCCTCCCCGAAGGCGGCAGGCGTGGCTACTGGCTCCACAGCAAGTAGCAACGGTCAAGGGACAGATCAGACCCACGGCGCAAGAGGCTTAAATAATAACGTAGGCTAGGACCAGGTTCTTCCCAGGATCTTTCACATTTATACACCGCAATGATCATTGTAGCAACAAACTGGGGAGGTTGATGGGGAATGAGGAACTATAATGTCACACTAGAACTCACTACTGAATATACACATAGACTTACATCATAAACCATTAATATCTGTATGGCAAGTCACAAAGTTTAAGAGACAGAAATACAGGGACAGAAACAGAGATAGAGACAGAGAAAGAAAGATAAAGTGCTTGCTGGGACAGTGGTGGTGGGAATGGGGTACTGGTGGAGGGCTGGGTGCTGGAATACTGTATGACAGTGACCCAATTATGAACATCCTTGTAATTGTGTATCTCATGGTGGTATAACAAATATTTAAAAAAAAATAAAAAACAAAGCTTATGCTCCAGCTGTCTGAGCAGTCTCCCTAGCAAAATATGCCTGTATTTTCTACTCGCATTACTCCCTCACAGAATTTTTGCTCTGAATAGGTAAAGCTAATTTGTTTTCTATTTTATATTGTATATTCCATTTAATTTCTTATTTGTATAGTTTCTTTCAACTGTATGGCCTTGCTTTCTACAATAAATCTCTGTGCAAGTAATTTTCACCTCTAGCCTTCATATATTTATATCCTCTAAATAACATACAATGCAGGGCCGGAGTGATAGTACAGTGGGTAGGGCATTTGCCTTGCACATGGCTAAACCCAGTTCAGTCTGTGTCATCCCACTTGGTTCCATAAGCACCGTAAGGAGTAATCCCCTAAATGCAGAGCCAGGAGTAACCCCTGAACATTGCCAGGTATGACCCAAAAAAAGCAAAAAGAAAGTAAAATTTAAAAAAAAATAACATAAAATGCAGTATAAAACATGGGGCTACATGTTAATTGCTATTCATTCATAATCATATATTCTGAACATTTAAAAAATACGGGCCGGAGAGATAGCCCAAGGGGTAGGGCGTTTGTCTTGCAGCGCCGCCCCCCCCTTACCACCGTTAGATATACAATTACAAGATGTTCGAGTTTGAATTTTGGTTCTACGTGTTCCAACACCCTTCCCTCCATCCCTGTCCATCTTCCATCACCAATGTCCCCCTTCCTCCCCTTCCCCCAGCCTGCCTCCACGGCAGGTTCTTTATATCCCTTCTCTCTCTCCTTCTCGATTCCCTTTCTTACACACTGTAGATTGTAATATATTCTAGAACATGATTGGTTCCACTAGTTTGATGTACCGGGTCCAGAGCACCCGGACTATTATGGTGGTCAAGTCTCATCTGGCTGCTTCCAAGGCCCTACAGAGGTGATAGGCCCACTCCCAAAACCCATCTTGCCTCCTGGGAGCCTCATGGTCAGCTGAGCTGGGGAGAGACGGATGGTAGTTTTCCCCTGCACATGAGTTTCTGCATCATGACCAAGAGCTCTGAGGCAGTTTGTGGGTGGGGCACCAGGCCTCTGTGACGGGTCAGAGAGGGGAATGGGGACACCAGCTCCATCTCCAGGAACACCTGATGACTTCTGCCTCTGAGAGCCATCTACCTGGGCTCGAACTCAGCTACTCTGAGCTGGTCTTGAGATCAGTGTCTCTCTTGCGTGGATTCTGATGAGCTGTGGGGTCTCGACGATGATAATGGCGGATATTATGGCGAGCAAGTCTCATCCGGCTGCTTCCGAGGCCCTACAGAAGTGATGGGCCCACTCCCAACACCCATCTTGCCTCCTGGGAGCCTCATGGTCAGCTGAGCTAGGGCAGAGCGGGATGGCAGCTCTTCCCCATGCATCTGAGTCTCTCATCTTTCTCTCTATCTCTATTTCTGTCTCTGTATTTCACTCTCTCTTCTCCTACACTTGTGACTTGCCTTATGGTTTATGATGCAATTATCTATGTGTATATTCAGTAGTGAGTTCTAGTGTGACATTATAGTTCCTAATTCCCCCATCAACCTCCCCAATTTGTTACATCTACAATGATCATTATGGTGTATAGATGTAAAAGATCGTGGAAAGGATCTGGTCATAGTTTACTTTGTTATCTAAGCCTCTTGTGTGGCTGCTCACTGTCACACTGTGCGTCTGGTCTGCCCCTTGTCGGGTTCATCTGGTTGTGAAGGCTTCGAGCCCGTAGCCATGTACACTGGCATGGAGGGGAGGAGCCCAAATCCCTGCTCCAATTCCGGCCAGTGTGGCTTCCCCCCCCACATGACTGCTTTACCCTAGGAGCTACGTTGGTCTCGGCTGGGGACGAGCTGATTCCTCAGAGAATCCATGGGCTGCTCCACATGGGCCAGGCAGTGCAGCTGTGCATCTGGTCTGTCCCTTGTCCAGTACATCTCTAGTGTTACTGTTTTTGGCATATCGAATACACCACGGGTAGCTTGCCAGGCTCTGGGTTCATCCCAGGGGGCCAAGTCTTTTCCTATGTGAGACCATCCACCATCCAGGGCCCACAGAGCAGAGCCCTGGGGATGTAGAGCAAGCCTATCTCCTGTCTGCCACCTGCCAATGCAGCCAGGCACCGCAGCCATACCTGCAACACCTCGAGGGGCAGGTGGCCCTATTCTGAAGATTTTAAATTTTAAAAATTGCATAGAATTTTGGTTCCAAACAACATGGTATCTTCCCTTACTTCTCTCTTCTAAATACAACTATATACCCTAGTAGTAATTTAATAAGTAATCAGAAAGGACTGAAATCTAGAAAGAAGTTAATATCTAGGAACCTCAATGCTTAAGGTCTCATTAAGTTTCCAGTTTTGTTTTTTGTTCTTAAAACTCCTCCAGACATTTGTGGGGTGTTAAAAAACATAATATGAAACCCTTATTCAAGGACAGCAGAAACAAGGGCCAGGAGTTTGGTCCACACTTGGAAACCTGCTCAACCTCTTGGGGAAAAGGCAGTTGGGATAGGGAAGAGACCACTATGACAAAGACTGTGACAAATGACCACTGTGTAAGAACTGTGAGCAGAATAAGTAAAGGAACACAGTAATCTCTCAGTATCTGTATAGCAAACCATAATGCCCAATGAGGGAAGAGAGGGAGAACGAAGGAAAGTGCCTGCTACAGAGGGGTAGGGGGGATATCCGGCAAGGAGGATAAAGGGGCACACTGGTGGCGGGAAATGTGCATGGGTGGAGTGCATTGGAGAAGTGTGTGACTGAAACCCATTCATGAACAGTCTTCTAACTACATGGCACGGTGACTCGATAAAAATAAATAAATGGCCTCTACAGTCTAGAATGGTTATGGAGAAGCCTGCAGGGGGCCCAGAAAGATAGTGGGTAGAATGCTTGCCTTTCACATAGATCACCTGGGTTTGATCCCTGGTATCCTACATGGTCCCCTGAATCCCGAGTCCCAGTGATTCCTGAACTCAGCGGCAGGAGTAAATCCTCAGTACAGCTGGGTGTGGCCCCAAACAACAAAAACACAACAACAACAAAAAAAGAAAACCAACTCACAACAGTCCCAGGGAAACCTATATCCCAGCACCACCAGCAGGCATATCAACATGACCTCTGCAAAAGGAACTAAGGAAAACCTGCTCTAATTAGCAACAGGTAGAAAGGAAAGACAGCGAAGACCTATTGGGAAGCCTGACCCTGATTCACACCCTTGGCAGCAGTGGGCTCATCTGAGAGCATCAGGGGAGTCTGCTATCTCCAGGTCTTCAAGCTAAGAAGGAAGAGTCACAGTCTGGTATTTCCCCAGTTTTGGGGTCAGTTGTAGCAAGCAATCCAGGCCCACTTTGTTAGCTTACCTATGTGTGGAAGGCAGTCTAGTGACCCGAGGGCAGTGTGAGAATCTGGTGTCCCACTGGGGCAACTGTACAGACTGAGCAGGACCCACAGCAGGTCAAAGAACAAATCTCAATAGCACTGCAAGTCACTAAAATCTGCATAGTTATAGGAGCTTAAGCCCCCCAAATTAACAAAATGGGTTAAGCAAGACAACTGCCTACTGAGAAGATTCAAATAGGATCAACAATCTTATAGAGTACAGCAGCTGGGGTGTTTGCCTTGTACATGGCCAACATGGGTTCAATCCCTAGCACCACATATGGTTCCCTGAGGCCACCAGAAGTGATCCCTAAGCATAAAATCAGAAGTAAGTCCTGAGAGGCCGGGCAATAGTCCAGTGGGTAGGGTGTTTGCCTTGCATGCAGCTGACCCAGGTTCAATTCTTCAGCATCCCATATGGTCCCCAAGCATTGCCAGGGAGTAATTCCTGAGTGTAGAGCCAGGAATAACCCCTGGGCATTACTGGGTGTGACCCAGAAGCAAAAAAAAAAAAAAAAAAAAAGTCCTGAGTACCACAGGTGTAAACCCCAAACCCCCAAAGCCATCTAATATCAAAAATACCCAGCAGAAAATAAAAGTGACTCTGCTCATCAAGAACAGTAAAATCGTAATTTGTATGAGAAATGGCAACTTAGGTAAATTAACAAGGTGAAGCAGAATTTAGATGATCAGACAAGAATCTTATAGCTCCCATGTATATACGATAGTTACTTCATTAAAATAAGAAAAATATAAAAGACATAAAGAATTCTTATACTTAGTGAAAATACAAAGTAATTAGTAATTAGGTTATGAAAAGTAACATGGAAACTAAAATTGGAAAATATAATAATCAGTTATATTTTGCTTGGGGATGATGCAATTTCAGGGATAAAATGAGAGCTTCCTGCATGTAAAGCAGAGGCTCTACACCTTGAACCCATCTCTTCTGTGCTTTATTTTAGTAGTTTTTCCTCTCCCATATGGCTGTGGGGGGCACGGGGAAGGAGTACTCCCAGTTCTGGGCTTATTCCCAGGAGTCCTGGAGAATCATGTGGTGTTGGGGATTAAACTAGAGTCTCCTGCATGCATTCCAGCCTGTTAAGCTATTTCTCTAGTCTATAATCAAAGCTTAAAAATTTGCCAAATGACCTCAAAAGAGTGGAGATAACAGAAAAAAAAAAAAACCAGAATAAGCAGAAACAAAAAAACCAAAACCACTGAACTTGAGGACAGATTAAAAAATCCTAAGAGAAAACAGACTGAAAAAAATAACTGAACAGTCTCAGGGATCTATAGGATAATAACACAACTGACACTGGTGTGGAGCTGAAAAGTATTTGAAGAAATATGGTCAACCCCCTGCTCACAAATTTGTCAAAAATATAATCCTACACATTTAAGAAGCTGCCCCAAATGTAAATAGGATAGACCACAAAAATATCCACACATGGAGATATAATTCAACTTCTGAAAGCAAAAGATGGAGAACAAATGTTAAAAGAAACCAGAGAGAAGTGGTTCATTACTTCTAAGGAAATACCAATGCAAATGACAATGAATTATAAATTATTTTTAACCCGGGAGCCAAAAGCAGTTATATTTTTTAAGCATTGGTGGGAGAGAAAATCACTACTGTGACTTTTAGCTGATGAAATTATCCTTTAGGACA
>JAJIBD010011025.1:0-12816 GCA_021461705.1 Cryptotis parvus
CAGTAGGGGGATGGAACCAAATTCAAGTCAGGGAGGAAAGTCAACTCCTTAGCTACAACTTAGTTGAGAGGCTAGAAATGGCATTTTTTGGGCTTTGTTCTTAATTATTTTGTACCAACCTTGTCAGGCTCTTTTATCCCTCTCTGAAACCTGAGGCAGCTGGTTCCCTTCCTACCACATGCAATTCTGCAAACAGACCCTTTATTCACTGTTTCTATTCAATTCCTTCTAGGTGAAATGCCCTTCCTATAGGCCATATTGTTTTACTTCTATTTGTTTATCAAAGTTCAGTGGAAATAATATCTGTGCTATCATTTTTTAGAATTTATTAAAAATTTATCAACATAAGGTACTTTGACAATGTCAACCTAAATAAAGAGGTAAACTGATGCAAGATCAAATGACTAGAAATTGCACATATTTGGAAATATGCTAGGAATTGCCATTAGGGGACATGTACTATGCAGATAAGATTGTTGAAAGTTTGAGGTGGGCAGTATTTATGGATGAGGAGTATAAAAATTGGAGTCTGGAGAGTTCAAGCAGTCAGTTCATTGGCTTGAGAGTGGGGGAAGAGATTCTTGGCAGATGCTCACTGATCAGGAGATAAAATTTGATTGTCCAGTAAATCAGGTATTTATGGTAAATCAGTCTTTTGTGTAAGTTCTGTTCTGAGGACACAGGTATGAGATTCTGCTTTTTGTTTTATATGGTTCCATTTTAGATCGAAATCTTTTTTACAGCAAGTACTTTGCCAAGTGCTAGGAAGACAGATCAATTAAACACCATATGTCCTTTGGGGATGCCACAGTCAGTTGAATGAGGCAGAGTGGAAAAATAAATTTCTATGCAACAGGTAAGAATTCACAGGGAGACGTTAACAAAACCCTCTGACTATGGAAAGGCAGGGAAGCGGAGAGACCTGGAAGTCTGGATGAAACAACATTGGAGCCTATAGAGAGAGATGAACAGAGATATGCATCATTTAATAGGACTCTCCTTGTGCAGAGCAGAATGTGCTAAACTCAAGATGTTAAAAGTGCTAGAAGTCACATGTCTCCTAATGACGCATTGGTCAACAACGGATTGTGCCCAACATTGGTTCTCAAATGCTTGTTACCTAATGACATCATGGCATCTAGCACTTGGTGGCAGCCTCTTCCCTCTTGTGCTTAGACATTTCTTGCAGCAACATTTTCCCCAAGGATTGGTTTGATATTGCCTGTTGTCCATTGTGGTCCTTAAGAATAGAATAATCTAGGTGTAGATCAGACACTATAACTTATGTCTGTGTTATCCTACTCCGAGAAGCTCTACAATGAAATTGCCAGTTTCTATTAAGTGACTCATGACTGTTTCTGTGTTTGTTTCAATGTCCCTAGGGGTGAGAGAAGATGGGGCAGGAAATGAAAACGAGACTGTAATTCTTAATGGACATATATTAAGTTAAAATATTTGAATGAATCCAGAATTAGCTGGTAGTGAGGAAGCAAAGAGATGTACGTAATAAAAGGAAGAGATGATTCATTTTTTTTCCATAGACAAGACCTGGGCAGGCGGCTTTTGGCCAAATGTGATCTCAGATGTCCCAGACCACCAATTTAGCTGAAAATAAAGGCCCCAGGCTTGACAAACTGCCTTCTCCTGGCTACAGGAATCATAGTATTTAGGAACCTCCCAAGGCATTTGTGATAGAAAGCTGATTTGAGATCCCTAGGTAGACAGTGACTTAAAGGAGGAAACATTGTCCCAGGATTCTGATTAGCAAATGCTGAGGCAAGTGGAGAGGTGCTGGAGCTCTGGGAAGGCCGGGAGGCCAGTGGGTGGCACTGAGCAGCTCTTCTCTGAGACTGTTGGGGGAGTTTTTGCCAGGGCATCCTGAGTACACACCCTTTCTCACTCATTATTTCTTTATTCTTTCATCCAAAATTGATTTCAGGAATGTAGTTATTGTCTAGGAAACATCCGGGCATTGTAAATATAACAGGGAGGAGATAGATTAGTACCTAAAAAGCAAAACAATAAACAAAAGACGTGGTCATTTCAGACAGCTAATATTTTAGGAGAAATTAAAATGGCATGAGATGGTCAAAACACACGAGGATAACCTGTTGTGCAGGAAGGGACAAAGCGGGTGACCACGAGGCTCCCCCAAGAAGGGTGAAGAAGAGGGAGTGGAGGATGAGAGCTCAGCTTAGGGGAAGGGGGCTTAATATCCTCATCGTTAACCAAATATGACTTTCAAAAGTGGTAATTATTGCTATTAAATACAAAATAAACACACCACTGACTTTATTTAGCTTACAGTTAATGAATTAATTAGTAGATGCTAGATTGGCTCCCAAAAACTATTATACATAAATGTGTACATGTGATGTATACTATTTGTATACAGCAATACTATTCATATATAGCACCTGTACACAGAAACATATCATACACATATGTTTCTAGTATACATAGAAACATACCTGTAAATAATATGTGTGAATATATAAACATGCAAACACACACATATACAAAATACTGAAATAATTTGCTAATAAAATAAAAACCAAAACTATTAACATAAATATAGAAGATTACAAAGCAATGCTGAGGATAATCATTTTCTCTACATTAAAATCAATTTTATTTCTAACAAGAAAAATGCGCTGGCACTTTTACCAAGCAAGCATTATTTCCTTTTTCTTCATTTTCTACAATGAATAGATTGCAAATAGGCACCAACACTTGAGATGTGGTGCCTCATGCCAAATAGTGAACTTTCACTATTCCTTTCAAAGACACCCAACTTTAGCAATTACCCTAACAGAAGCATTCTCCATTTTCTTGGACAATTGGGGGGTAGGACAATTACATTATTGATTTACATCTTGAAGAAACTCTCGTTGACTGTAATTTCATCATGCTGCTTTTGCCTGTTGTTGGCTCATTGAAAGTTAAGTCTTTGCTTTCATGGGAAACATGAGCTTCTTAAGAACAGTAAGCTGAGTATGTAAGTCAACTGTTGAATGTGTTTGCATGCAGAGGACTAGGGTTAAATCTCTAGCAGATTTTTAAATACTCTTTTTTTTAATTTAAATAATACAGTGTTAAGATTTGTGAGACTTATGTCTAATGTTACTTCACCCAACCACCCCCAAAGTGCACTTGACCTGCCCATATACCCCCCTCTGGTCCCGTCTTTCATCCCCTTACCTCCAACATTCCTCATAATGCTTGTGAATCAGTTTTGTGATCCCAGACCTAAGGTTTGTCATTGTTTATATATATATGTTTAAAAATGTTTAAACATTAATATATTAATGTTTAAAGCAAATATATATTTTAATATATAAAATATATATTAATGTTTAAAGAAAATGTGTATGCTCAGTTCTCATGAAACCTGTTGGTCGGGTATTATGGCCAGCAAAGTATGTCAGAAAGAGAAAAACAAATACTAAATAATAGCTCTCTTAAGTGGACTACATAAAGAAACTCAGCCAGTGAAGTGATAACGTCCAATAAAATCATCCCCCATGATGCTGACCACAGAACTGAAGTTCTCTGAGTGGGGAGAAGTGAAGGAAGGGGGTGGGGATGTGATGGATTGAGTTGGAAGTTCATTGCCACCCTGGTGGGGAGTAGCATGTAGAAACATTGTGTTCCCAAAACATGAACTGCCCATACTCCTAATTGCTGATTTTTATCTCAACTAATTAATAGATAAAATAAGGGAAATGTATTTTATAAGCTTGTGGGTACACGTGTATCTTGGTATGAAGTTGGGACAAATACGAGTGGGAGGAATGGCTGTTTCACACAAATTTTTTGGTAGGTGACTTAATTTGCTGCAGCAGTTGGCATCATAAAGAACTTGCAGAGTGAAAAGAAAAATCAAGAGAAAATTTCAAAACCTTTTTGCATCAATTGCATTGGATCAGAACACAGGGTGCTTCATCTGGCGGAAGAGCAAAGGCTGTGCTCATGGGCTCTTTCCAGCTGAGAGATTTGGGGGTTGTGTTTTCGATTTGATTGTTTTTAAGGGTGGAAGTTAAACGGAGAAGAAAATGAGATCTTTCCAAGCCTGCCAGAAAGAAAATGAAAAATACATCACTTTTTATCAGGGCACAGATGTGGCCAGGCTGCCCTGGGGCTCTGTGAGAAGGCAGGCAATGTGGGGAAATTGAGGTGGACCATTTATTCTGAGTGACCCTAATCTGGGGACTGAACTGTAACCTTCCCTTTCCCCAGGGGATGTAGTGGGGTCTTGCGGTGGGGTTTCTGGGAGCCTGGAGTGATGGTGTGATATGGAGACTTGGTCTCTCTACACTGAGACCCAGATACAGGCATCAAAGCAAGGGAGAGCTGGCATTTTGCTTCCCAGGAAGGGAGCAGCCTTGGGTAGGCTATATTTGTTTACAATTTAGGAAATTGTAGTTTATACACTTTTGTCACTAATGTTTTGTCTTTTTCTTGGAACATTCTTTTTCTGTTGAACTTAAAAATCTTTATATTATTAATATTGCAACATGTTTTCCAAAATCGTTTTGATCTGTGTTTCCTGCTACTAGGTGAAAACGAGATTCCCTCATTGCATAAAGACCAGCCATCCATGCCTTCTTCATGGAAGTCTCTCTTCATGACTCCTCCCTGTTACCTGATGGAGTTGCTCATTCTTGGTCGCTGAGTTTTGTGAGTGATTTATAGATTGTTCCTGTTAGTCTTTCATGAGGTATGAGTGAATAACTTTTCCCAGTCATCTGGGTGTCTTCTTTAACTTAGCAGGAGTGTTTTGTGACATGCAGAAAAATTTCAGTTTCGTATAGTGCCACTTGCTTATCTTTGTTTTTGTTACCTTTTCAAGTGTATCAGGTCACTGATAACCACTTCAATGGCCAGAACCTGGAGATTTTTGGCCTGTTTCCTAGTCTAGTCTACTTTCTATGTCTCTGACACATTTTGTGTTAATTTTATGTTTAGTATGAGATATGGATCCAGTTTTCCCCATAAGCAGTTGTTGAAGAGGTTTTCCTTGATACATGTACTATGGCATTTTGTTTAACTTGCCTTCCTCTAGTTTGAATCATAGTAAATGTTCTATAATTATATGTATTTAGAAATAAGACAGTAAATGGAATTACTGAACACCCTCTTCCTATGTGGGAAATATGTACATGCACCTATAGGTTCATCGAGCTGAGATCTCTTGCAATCACAGGAGAAATAACATAAAAAAGAAGTAACATAACACACTGGCAGGGTTAGTGTTGGCAACCAAGTCTTATTATTGCTTTTAGGAAAAGGTTGAGGCAAAGAGAGTTACCAGGAGGCAAAGAGAATTACCAAGAACTTGCTAGTGAAAGCTTCTCCTTTTCCAAACTAAACACAACAGGGAATCAATCTGACTTCTCTGAACTGCCTAAGACAAAAGTACAAGACATACCTGAATAATGTGCCCTCCCACAAACTGGGGGTTTCCACCATCCTTCCTTGCAAAATAATCACACAAACAGAATCTGAGTCACCTGTTCATTATTGGATGTAAAATTATGATCTAATATCATGTGCTGCAGACTCATGCCTTTGGCATGGCCAAGTACATTTATACACGGAGGTGGGGTACAATTAGATAGGAGAAAAGCATATGGTTCCTTTCCTATATACTTCAGTCACTCTTCGAGTAGTAGCAGAAGGTAGTAGGTGTTTTCTGTCCATCAATCAGACTCTGGAGGATCTACTATTTCTAGTAGCATCCTTGCCAGTGATAGAAGGTCTTTTGTCTTCTGAAATATTTGGACATTTCATGAAACCCCTTCTTATGAGGAAATTCTTGTAGAAGTACATGTTACCATGATAACTAATGAGAGATAGATATGCAGATTCAAATACAGAGCTGAATAATCCCATGGGGTGGAAATGTCTGTGATGGAAAATTTCAAGATCAGAAAAAAAACAACCTCACATTTATTATTATAGAAAAATTGGGTGTGCCTGGTCACTATCCTAGTCACTCACTATGGATGATGTCATATTATTTAAGAAATTATAGTCAGTTTTCCTCTTCTAGAAACTTAATTATTCCATACACCATGCTCCTGCCAGAAGCACATAGAGACACACAACAGTCTCATTTCATCTATTAGATTTCTTTTCTCCACTCCCTGAAGGTAGAGAGGCAAATTCCAATTTAGTAATCAAGGCATGAGTCATCGAATAAATAACTCAACTTCTCATCCTTGTTCACTGAGCCAACAGTATGAACAAACACAATTCTTTTTATGTCAAGTGTGCAAACAGACATATTGGGGCACTGACTTAAAATTTTACATCATTATGCTGAGAATCAGACCATTGGAGCAGAAAGGTAGTTGAAAACCAGTGTCCAAAGTCAGACATATATCTCTGGATAAGTAGTTTTAAAATGCAGATAGAGCAAACTTGTTTTTAAAACAGAAGACCAGATCCATAATCCAAAAAGCGATCTTGAAGTTCTAGGCTATACATAAGAAGCAAGCTAGAAATTATTTTGTTCCAGTAAGGTAATCTGTTGAACAGAAATGTTTGAGATTTGCAGTCATTCATACATTGAACTGAACATGCTGAGTGTTTGATTGTTTCAACCTCATCACCAGCCACAGGAATGGAAAGATGAGTAAGTCACGCCTGCCCAAAGCTTCTCTAGGTTACTGAGAACCAGAGGAAATAATTATCATGATATACATATTCAGAGAACTTGGAAATCACCAAGATGAAGCACTACTAGAGGACTGAGAAGTATTTCCTTGATGCTAATATTTACAAAATCCTTTGTAGTTTTCCTTCTGCATCTTAATTAAGGAAGAGTCAGATACTTTTCTTGAGGTATCAGAGAAAAGAGCATTTGGGAGAACACAAGCAGTGTGAAATCCTACTGGCCATCTCCGCTGGAGTAACAATAGCTAGAAGAGTACCTCATCTGCTAAGACAGGGAGAACCAACTCAACCCTAGCAGCTGCACTTTTTTAAATCTCATTTTACAAATAGGAAACAGAAGCTCAGCACTGTTTGATAACCTGCAGCACAAGTGCACCATGCTACTACGACATGAGACTAAACTAGAGAACTTCCTTTCTCATCTCTGATTCTCTTCCAGCAGCCAAAAATCCCCACAGAAATATGGGAGTTGGAATTCTGTGGGGTTGGAATTCTGTGGATGGAAAATTTTCAGTCACAGTAGGTTAAATCAAAGAACCTCAATCAATAAAATATTCAAATGCAGAAATAAAAAATGTTAAAATTATATCTTGTTTTGTGATTAAAAGGATTCCATCCTTCTTTCTTCTTCATCCCTTTAAAAAAACTGGATACCACCTTTCATGGAAATGGTTTCCCTCTAAAACTTCTTTATTTTCATTGGAAATATGTTATCATAGGAGTCAGTTATATCTTACCCTCGACAGTGAGGTTTATCTTGCCCTCGACAGTGAGGTTTATCTTACCCCAGACAGTGGGGTTTAGTAACTAGATGGCCACAGAAGATCTAACATTTCTGTATAATGACTAGCACATATTTGTTGAAAGACTTGGATTGTGGACACTAGTCATTCTGAATCCACCATAAATTGTCACTCATTAGTTATTTGTTCTCTCCTAAATTAAATCACACTGTTAATGAGATAAACTCAGGACAGTCTTTTTGCTCTCCTACCTCTAAACTGTTGAGTACACAGGTCAATCAAAGAAATGTCTTTCTCATGACCTCCAAGTCAGGTCTTCAGTTTAGAAATCCCAGGTAAATGGAATAAAAGTGCAGGACAGAGGTATGTTTTGTCTATGAAGACATAAGTACAAAAGTCCTAGATTTATATAACCACAAATTGAGGGGAGCTCCTAAGAAAGACCACCATCCTGGAATAAACTACACATCCATCCATCATTCTGGCCTGTGGGAGTAAGGGAATGAGAAACGGGGCAGGGAAGAGAGATAGAAGTAGAGTTTATTGCAACATAGTTCTGCATTTTCTTATTTTCTATTCTTGTCTGACATATATTAATCCCAGAGACAAACTCACAGGCAAAGTTGTTGCCATCTCCCCAGTGAACCATCTTTTACATGCGCACAAAAGTTCTACCATAAACTTTCCAACTAATCCTGAGGGAGAATCCTTATTCCCCCTCTTCTGCTCTATTTAACAGCTACCCATCAAATCAATGTCTACTCAGCTCTAAATCAAACCAGGACAAGATACCAGATAACTGAGGAATAGCTTCTAGGTCCCCTAATCTGCTGGAAACATTCAAACAACCTATTTTAAACTGTTTTCTTTGCCCTATTTGGACTTTTTTGGTGGAAATACCATGAAGGCTCTGATATATGCTTTCCCTCATTCTTTCTTCTGTCTTCTGATAAAACCTGAAGCTTTCCCATGTGACCCAGTCTGACATAATATGTTTCCCTCTCTTGAAAACTCTTTGTAAAAGAAAAGTCTTTTTATGTAATCAGTTGCCATTATAAATTAAGATGTGTGCACAAATAAAGCAGCTTGTTCATTTCTTATTCTAAAGTAATGTCAAAATAAATTTTAAGAACCCAAAGGCTATCCATTTCTTCTCCTATAATTCCTTTACTGAAAAGTAGGGTGCGAGTCCATCAACATTCACTGACAAGCTACACCTCAGTTTAGAAAGTGTCAGTACCTGTATCATCTGCTGCTCAGTATTCCAGCACCATCATTCCAACTGCATCAATCCAGATCAGTCAAGGAGAGAGACCAAGGTTAGGAGTAAAGATAGTTGGAAGCCAGCAGATAGACATTTCATTCTTGTATCTGTGCTGGAGGTGACCCTGATGAACTGGACAGAAAGTAGCTTTCAGAGGGGGAGCAGAAATTGATTAGCATCACTGGCCCGGGCGCCTCGTGAGTGGCTGGGCACAGGGAGAGCCAGTAGCAGCTCTGCCCCATGTCTGTGAGGCTCGAACAATATACTTAAATTTATAAGTGTCAGAACAATATATTTAAATTTATAATTCTCCGGGTCCAGAGCCATAGTACAGCAGGTAATTGTACTATGCATGCTTGTTTTGCATGTTGCCAACCCAGGTTCTATCCCCGGCAACCCATATGTTCCCCAAGCACCGCCAGAAGTGATTTCTGAGTGCAGAGCCAGAAGTAATCCCTTAGCATCGCCGGGTGTGGTCCCCCCCAAAAAACCCTATAATTGTCCATCTTTATCTACCTAACCACTATCTACTATTAGTTTTTCTAGAAAGCCATAGTTAACATATGAGTATTGAAAAAACACTCTGAGATTACTTGTGCTGAGCTCTGTGTATGGGGTGGGGGAAGAAACGGCATTAAGGCTAGACGAAAGACACTTCCAATAAAATAGAATATGAAGGCAAATGTCTGAGACTTAAAATACCCTCAAAGGAGGCATTAGCATGAGATTACATCAGAGAGAGGCAGATATCAGATTGTGTTAGTCTGGTTGGGAGAGAAGGAACTAGGCACATTTTCCCACAAGGCATAAAAACACTGTCCTACTGCTTATCCAAACATGTATATATGTATATATATATATATATATAGATACACACACACATACATATATATGTTTGTGTGTGTGACAAATGAATGAGTGGATAAGCAATTAATTTCACAAAGAGCAAAAAAAATATGATTTGAAAACTACAAAAAGATGATCGTTTCTTTTGCCCTTGTTTCTTGATGACTCTTGTTCCAAGGGCACAGCAGATGAGACAGAAGGGAGGATACAGATAAAACCAGGGCTGAGTCCTATCAGAACAGAGGCAATGGCTGGCCAAATTTGACACAATGAGTCTTCTGGCATTTTTACAGTTATTTAAGAAAATCTGTTGTTACAGAATATGTGTGTGCTAGTGCAGACTGTATTTACCAAAATCATAAGCAGTGAATCATCTGACTCCATAAAGAACAAGCAAACTTTACCTCCCCAGAAAGTCAGCAGGCCATAACTTTTACACAAGAGCACCCTCTTCTGTACACTTGTAGCCCCCAGACTTTAAGGCATGAGGGGAAGGGACTCATGCAATCCCCATCCATAGCCCAAGAGGCGTCAGTCCATACTAGCTTCCATTCCTGCCTCCACATATAAAGTGAGGTAGATGGGTAAAAGCGAAGAATCAGCACTCTATACTCCCAATCCACCATGAGGAGAAGGGGGAGAAAATTTCAACTAATAAAACTCTAACTCTATCCTGCCTCATAGGGAGTTTTCGAGGTACTTCGGTTGGTCATACTTAGGAACTACTGCAGCAGAGAGACTGATATCTAGTGTCTACTAGGCAAAAAGATGCCAGTGATAACAATGGGAAACCAGTACAAGCCCTACAGCATGTGATTGCCTGGTGGAATGAGTCTGGATCAGTGAAGCAGGCTTTGATATCCTTCCATACCACTTCAGGGCAGAATTCCCTTGTACGATGGAAAATTACAGTCAAGCACCCGGCATATAGTAGCACTTAAATATTTATGGAATGAATAAAAGTAGTGGACTCCCAAATCTTTCAGAGAAGGGATATATGAAACCTTGTCAGCTGTTCATGTCTTAGTTTACTGGGTATTTCAGATAACTGTGGCCATAATATGACAGCGTCGAGAACAGCCTCAGAAAAACACCCCCAGACTGTCTTAATATAGCTAACCACTGTGTTGATTGTTAGTGCAATGTCGTTGGTTTCAGGGTTCTTTTTTGTGTGCATCTGAAAACCTCACTCAGCAAGGGTGTAGACTACGTTAAGACATTTCTGCTCAGATTTTCATCCTTTTATGGGAAGAAATCAGTGTCTTGTATCTCTTCTTATGGAAATGGCAGTGGTTTAAGAAATAAGCCCAAGAACACAAACATTTGCAAGGTTCTGCCACTTCCTGTGTGCAGGCAACCCACTGATCAAAAGGAGTCTCACAGAAAGTTTACCATTAGTGGAGCAGGGATTCAGATTTCTTCATGGGTTGTTGGAGAAGGGATGTCTTTTTCTGAACACAGACTTACCTACCACACAGCACCTTTACTGTAAGGTGAATAGGTTGATGCATGATTACTAAGTGTACAGAGTAGAACTCAGGGCAAAATGCTGGAACTGGTCAACTGGATATCTGTCTCCTGAGGTCAAAACCTCTAGTTTAGCCTAATCTCTGCTGAGGATGGTAACATTATCTGTGTTTCTGTAGAGTGACAGGTTGAGGTGGTCAAAGGAAGGCAGAAAACTCCTTAAAACTGGATTCAGACTTAGATCTCTATTGCAGATCCTGTCCTCTTCACCATGGTAACTTATATCTGAATCCTCCCCTGGAAAATAACCTGGACAAGTTCCACATTTTTCCTTAGATGGGCTTGGAACAGATCTAGCTCTGTTTTTGAGAAATCCACCATCTTCCATTTGTTTGGAGTTAGTTTCCTTGCCTTGTCTGCTGGCCTTAAGCATGTCCATTTCCCATGGACGGAAAGGTGGTGGGTGACCTTCCATTCTCTGCCTCAGAGTAGTCACTGTCTTGGTATCTCACTAGAAGAATGACAGATAAACTGACAAGGATAGAATCTTCAAACTACACATTCAAAAAGAAGTGTATTCTAAAAATAAATACAAGTGACCCAAATAAACAAAAAAGAAAATGAGGCATTTAATTTGCACTAAAACTAAGATGAAGATGCAGGGTTCTAAAGGGAAAGGCCAGGGACTGAGATGCTTGACTTGCATTCAGTGGGCAAATATGGTTCCCTGAGTACCACCAGGAGTAATTTTTGAGCACAGAGCTAGGAGTAAGCTCTGAGTACTATTGGGTGTGCCTCCTCGCCCTCAAAATGAAAATAAGAAAAAAAGCCAAAGATTGATACTTGAAGATAGATCAAATCTGACTGGTGAAAAACACCAAGAAATGATGGTATCATTTATACCCAACTTCTCAACATTGAGCACAGGTAGCACATGTTAAGAAACAGGCAAGGCTGGAGGGATAATAGAAGGACAAGACAGTTTCTTTGCATTCAATCAATCCTGATTTGAGTTTGGCCCCACATATGATCCTTCAGGTACCCACAGATACTCCCTCAAGCTCTGCCTGGAATGATGCATTAGCATAGAGTCATGAGTGAGCTTTTGAGTACAGATGGATGTGGCCCACCTTGTTCTACACACCCAAAGAAATAAATAGAGAGTTCTCACCACAAGAAAGAGCATGTAATTTTGTGTGGAGCAGATTTTAATTAGAATCATCATACTAATTGTTTCTGACATATATGAAAATATCAAATAATTAGGTTTATACTTCAAATGAATATGTCATTTATCAATTATTTCTCAATAAGAAATAAAAAGATGTACTTAGAACTAACCTCTTAGAATGAAGAAATCTAAGATAATATTACTGAAGGAATGTTTGAACATGCTCAATCTCTTCCTAAAAAGAAAGAGGAGATTTCAAAAAAGATTTACAAAATCATTTGTGTTGACACATGAAAAAGCTACCATGCTCGAAAAAGAGCTGAGGTTCTAGGGGTGAAACAAATGCTAAATGGCAGATGTTAAACATTGCTACTGGACTTAGCGATTAGAGTAAGAAATAACTGAGCTGCTCAAATGTGTCTCTGGTTTCTTTGTAAGACAGCAAATATTAACTGAAGCTTTATGGAAAGTATAGAAAACTCCTTCACAAATAAATCATCAAAGAGAATAGAATGGAGATGAACTGGACTTGTTTATCTTTAAGAAGCTTTCCACATGTGCAAATTCCAGAAAACACAGAGAATGTCTTTGCATGCTAAAAATATAGTGATGAAGACCATGGTGATAATCCATTATTTTATTGC